>CM060950.1:384545512-384558012 GCA_030765055.1 Mantis religiosa
AATAATAATAATAATAATAATAATAATAATAATAATAATAATAATAATAATAATAATAATAATAATAATAATAATAATAATAATAATAATAATAATAATAATAATAATAATAATAATAATAATAATAATAATAATAATAATAATAATAATAATAATAATAATAATAATAATAATAATAATAATAATAATAACCCATGCCGCGACAGCCCTTAGAGGGCCAAAGCCTGCCAACCCGACTGCCGGTCTCACGCCCTCTTACGCATGGCAGAGATGGACGATCATCCAACCGATACGGCGAGGAGTTGTGGTCAGCATCTCGGCATCCCCCAGCCGGAATGCTGGTTTCCGTGACCAGGGCCGCTTACCTAACGTAAGCTCCTCGCTTTCCTCAGGATGCTGAGTGGGCACCGGTCCTATACCCGGGACTTATAAACTCCACCACATGGGTGGGATCGAACATGCATGCTGCCTTAGCCCGCTACGCCACGGCGCAGGACAACTGGCATAATTATCACTATCACTGAACTGGACTACTGTACGGAGGAGGTTCGGCAAGGAGGTCCAAGCTTGGTATGCTGTACCTATGCCCCCAAGTAGAACACCCTTGGCAGGAAGGGTGAGGCGAGAGGAGATAGGACGGCCGGCCCAAATAGCCACAACAATGCAGAAGGCAAAGTTCCTTTACTTTACGAGTTGGAAATCTCCGGCATCCCACCCTACTGTGGTTCAGAAACAGCCCCACCAGGCCGGGTTTCGGAGACCGAAGACCGTCCTACTGGAGGAGGAAGTGTTTACTAGGAGTATATCATCGTGCCATGCAGCGCCGAGACACCCGCCGACACTTCTACCCTGAAACAGACCACCAGATGAATGGTGATGTGAAGTGGAGGGACAGAAAATTTGAGGTATATTATTACCTACCCAGCCTTCGCCTGGCAACCCAGAAAACCCACGAAAAAGCCCACGGGTCAGGTAGGTCGGCAACAGTAATCGAACCCGGACCTCCAGAATGCAGGCCACAGACGAAACCGCTTGAGCCATCCCACTCGGTGTTACTACTACTACTACTTCTACTACTGAAATTACTACTACTACTAATACTAATACTACTACCACCACCCCCACTGCTACTACTAATACTTATACTACTACCACCACCCCCACTGCTACTACTAATACTACTACCACCACCCCCACTGCTACTACTAATACTACTACCACCACCCCCACTGCTACTACTAATACTACTACCACCACCCCCACTGCTACTACTAATACTACTACCACCACCCCCACTACTACTACTAATACTAATACTACTACCACCACCCCCACTGCTACTACTAATACTACTACCACCACCCCCACTGCTACTACTACTACTACTACTACTACTACTACTACTACTACTACTACTATAGTTAGTAGAACCAGTATTCTACCCATTCAACACAAAAATTCGATGTCTATATTTCACCGTAAGTACATGTTTTGAGGCCTTAATTTTTAAAAAGAGAAGTATTTTTAGGAAATGGTTAATGTGTGTTGTGTATGTATGGGTAGATGATAACTCAGAAGCCCAAAGTGGATTAAATACGAAATTCGGTATATAAGTTCAGCATCTTCCAAGAAAACCTCTCATACAAAGATTTTCCAGAAAATTCCACACTGCAGACTACTCTTTACAGGGAACATTTTTCTAAATTGTTGTTTATCTCAAAAATGACTAATGATTTTAATTAAAATACTACATGTATAAGATTTGTGTGTGATAAATTAAATGTACTCTCTTTCTGACTCGTTCACACACATACTCTCTCTCTCTCTCTCTCTCTCTCTCTCTCTCTCTCTCTCTCTCTCTCTCTCTCTCTCTCTCTCTCTCTCTCTCTCTCTCTCTCTCTCTCTCTCTCTCTCTCTCTCTCTCTCTCTCTCTCTCTCTCTCTCTCTCTCTCTCTCTCTCTCTCTCTCTCTCTCTCTCTCTCTCTCTCTGTCTCTCCTCTCTCTCTCTCTCTCTCTCTCTCTCTCTCTCTCTCTCTCTCTCTCTCTCTCTCTCTCTCTCTCTCAACCATGCAAAGAGAACAGAATTTCTAACTCTGTACATAGCAACTTCCCCTTAAGAGATTTTAATATCGTTTAAGTCTACTGTTTTTCTATATTCCCACTAGATATTAAAGTAAATATGTAACAAGGCCATTATCAAATGTTTATTTCAATTACCAGGAAGTAAATAGAAGACTAAACACTTTAGGAACAGTTTTTTGAAGAATGGGTAAAAATGTCAAGTGAATGTAGTATCATGTATACCTTACCAGCTAGGTCATCTCTAGGACTAAAGGAAAGGATATTCAAAGCATGTTTATCTGTGGCTCATAGATCATAGAGTTTAAATCTGTTTTTCACATAGAGAAAAACATCTTGCAACGGTGTCAGTTAATCAAGATTCGAACTCGAGACTTTTTAGGTTTGAAGCAAACACTATATTCTTAGAGTACTTGCCGTGAGAAGTTAGCCTTTCCTTACAGACCTGAACTGTTCTTGTTGAAGTTGCCTTTCACTGTGCCAGACAAATGTCTGGCACAGTGAGCTACGATGCGACTCACTTTATCGATATGACACATCGGGGCTGCGGCTCGAAGAATGATGCGAGTTGGCACTTGTAAACAGCAAACAGTGGAAGAAACTGGACAGTCTGTGTAAAACATTGTACTACGTGGCAAAGCGAGAAAGCGTATCGGGTAAAATTCGCAACACTGAGATGTTTACCTCAGCTTATCGCACATACACGGTGAGTCCAGTGTATGTATAGTCTGTTCAGATGTAATCATGTCTTCTGGACAGCAATCGGCAGGCGCGATAACTCATATCATATAGACACACGCAGTTTCCAATCGCTCTATTTGTGTTTCATAACTTACTGTACATCAACTTACTAATATTTCACTCTTCTAATCGACCAGATAAGATCCGATAAGAGACGATCACAGCGTTGGTCACCTGAAGGTCAATACGCCTCAACGCTCTGTCGACTAATAACCTTCGAGGTTTTTTTTTTTTTTAATTTACGTCCTCCAACGTTGTCATGTCGGACGATGAATGAAACGGTTGAAGTGATGCTCAAATGAGCCCGGGGTCATTGAGCTTAGTTACCCGACATTCATCTATCAGGATAAGAGAAAACCCCAGAAAAACCCTTATCCAGGTAACTCACCCTAACCGAGACTCAAACTAGGGACCTTTTGAACGTGAGGCAGACACGCTACCATCTACGCTATCGAGGCGGCCAAATATTGTGACTGTGAGTTCGTAAAATTAAAAGTCCAATTTGCAGAAATTCAAAATGCTCTTTATTTCCTTAGAAACACACTTTGGTCAACCCTTGCAGTAGCAGAATTACGTAACATACATAAATACAATGTTCGTCATTTCTGCACAAACAAAAGAGTTCATTTACAAAACAGCTGCAGGCACACGAATCAGCTCCAATTACCACTCTCTCTCTCTCTCTCTCTCTCTCTCTCTCTCTCTCTCTCTCTCTCTCTCTCTCTCTCTCTCTCTCTCTCTCTCTCTCTCTCTCTCTCTCTCTCTCTCTCTCGATAAACTAGCCACGGCTTTTTTTATATACTCGCCCACAGTTCGAGAAATAACCGGTATTTTCCGTAAAAAAAACAAGACGGAACTAGAACCTTCCAGTTATCATCATCATCTGTTTCGGCAAGCTTTTTATCTCCACACTGCACTTTCCAGTTATCTATCTTTATCTGTTCCAACTAGCCTTTTATCTCCGCGCTCCACTCTCTGTATCTTTGTGAGCGCCGGCCGCGCATCGTCGCAACAATGGGTTCGCGACATTATGAATAAGAATAACTTTCGAAAAATATTAATATTAATATTAATTTCGCTAGAAAAATATTAATATTTATATGCAACGGTGCTTCCATGTAACAATATATTCAGCTACACCTCAGAAATTAACTCACTATCTTCTAATTCTAACCCTGACAAATTACCACCCTTTTATTCTTCTTCCTCTTCCTCTGAGCCAGATGTGCACGCTATGTCATCGTTACTGCTGTCACTACTTTCAGCTCAATTATTCTGCATAAGTATGCGCTCTGTTATATTGTCAGCCGAACATCAGAATTCCCGAGAGAACCAGCAGCAGCAGCAGGTAGAGGCCAGACGGGAAGCATTCAGTCCACGCCTACACATTTGTCTCGTGTCACTAACTGAGGGGATGGTTAGGAAGGTATCACGGGCACTGTCCTGTCTCTTTCCCCTCCCCCTGACGTCTGGAACAGTCTGGGTGATGTTTCGAGCCGTGAAGCATCCAGAAACAGTGATCTTCTTATATATGAACTGCAGTGGACGAGTCAGTTCAGTTCTTGGCGAGCAGTCGTGAAGAGCGCCGTGCTAGCGAACGGATTGGAAGGCTGTGTACGTGTATCAGAGGAGTTGTACATAATTGTGAGTGTAGAGTGGACCTGAGACAGACGAACTGGTGGATTGTAACTGTGTGCGCTACGTAATTCTATGTAATCGGCAAGTGTTCCAACTGTAATTAGGTGGAAATAAAGGACATTTTGAGTTTGTGCAATTGGACTTTTAATTTCACGAACCCACAAAGTCACAATATTTTCTACGATGCAACCTTTTAAAAAATAATGTTGCTCAATTGTCTCCACTTGTTGACATCATTTTCCCAGGGCCAATTTCGTCAAATTTTTGACGGTACAGTTTTTCCACGTCTTTCAGATCTTGTGTTTCTACTTGCTACCTACTTTAGGCGCATTATGTTTTGGTCTGTGGTATTAAAACAAGTACCTTCTTAAGCATGATTTTCACTATGCTTTGGAATCCTGAAAAGACTTTCTTACTGTTTGCTTCTTGTTTCATAAACTCATAAACGTTGATACTATTTTGTGGCTCTGGCTATGCGGTTTTCCCTTTTAATTTCGACATAATGGGAGGCATAGTATTGCAATTAACCGCACTAAATCCGGAAACAGCTCGCGCGTTATCGGTTTTATTACCGATTGTGTATAAGTCGCGCAATGCTTTCTAGAGCATTGACCTTCGCCCATAGAACAGTCGGCAAGCCCAAGTGTAACCTCCTCTGTCTCCTTCCAACTCCTATAGTCAGCGAACTTATCACTCCTGTTACTGGATGCAACATGTTGTGTTAATTCCTTCCCTTCAGCTGCCGTGGTGTGGGCACTGCGGACTCCTAGCACTCGTGGTACCTGTGACGTTACTAGAGGAATCTCGGGCCGAATATTCGAGCCCATCCCTGATATGGAGTTGTTCGGATTGGTTTGGACTCGAGGGGGCAGTGGTTCCCGCTACCCGTGGGTGATCGGGTACATCTCTGGACGGGGTTGAGGGAAGCCATTAATATTCCCGCGTACTAGCCAGCATAGTTAGTAGAAGGTGTGCTAGATCACCAGGCGGCCCCACCGAGGTCATATCGGTAGCCTTCCCATTTTGGTGTTGGCGCGCGTAAGTGGCGTATCCACTTCCATCCCGTCTTGAGTCCACAGGACTAGATGGGGGGGGCCTTGTTAGTCTCTAGGTCTTGCCCTATGGAAAGCCCCACGGAGGCGCCGGGCGCCCTTTTGGGACAGCTCGGTAACTCCCTGGTTGAAGGAGGCCCGGATCCTTGGTCCTACGGGTCCAGGACTAATGAGAATAGAACCTCTGACATTAATTGTTAATTGTCTGCTACGCTCCTAACTCGATGCTAGAATAGACAATGCCTCTTACCCTAATACACAAGTAAATAAATCTCCAACGTCATATTCTTTAACAAGAGGCATGCTTTCTTGGTTACAAAATCACAATATTCCCTTTGATAAAAATAGCACCAAAACAAAATTGTGTGGTTTAATTGTAGCCAATAAGCCAACTCAGAAGGACCTTTTGATTGCCCAAATATTGTCAAAATATACTGATCTGAGTCCCGTAGAATTAATATGGACAGATGCCAATGAGTTACTTGCAGATATGTAACGTTTAAAATGAATGACGAAATGTTGTGACACCAATGATTTGAGCAAATTGGACAAATGGAATGGGAAATGGTAAAGTCTGTTTAGTTAACGCATGTGCAGTTCCGAATCAAAGGAACCTGAAGCGCCCGCCCACTAATGACCGTCATAAATCTATCTCCACACTTCAGAAATTGAACACTGTCGTTGAGGACCAATAGCAACTCTGATTTTCTCGAAGTGACAGACGCATGTCTACTCCACGTGGAGTCTCAGTTGCCAAAGTTCCAACTTCCAGTTGATCTGTTTCATTACGTGCAGAAATTCGTTGTGTGTCACGATGTGAAGACCGTGGGAGGGAAATGCATTGGTAAATGCAAATGAAGTAGAGATAACTTTCAGTCACGTGAAAATAATCAAAGTGAAGACAGTGTGAATAACTGGGCCGAGTTATATTACTGGAAAAGCCTAAAAAAATAACAAAGTTATAACGGGAACTGTTTCTAAGCAAATTCAAGCGCTTGTTTTGAACACATATAAATATGTGCTGACAAATAATCTTGGTAAGGGGTCATGCAATGAACCTGATGATAAATGCTGAAGGTTCACAGAAATACAGTAAGAAATATTGTGACGAAAGGAATACCAAAGACGCCGATCAAGTGTGAAAACAAAAGGAAACGTTTCTCTAAAGTAGATAATTTCACGTGCGATTTCATTCGTCGAGAAATTTATAGATTCTATGCAAAAAGGAGAGCGCCCACCTTAGACGAATTGGTTGCACGTTTGCAAGAAATTTGTGATTTTTCTTATGGTCACTGCACTTTGCGCGGTCTCCTAAAGGAGCTGGGTTTCAAATACCGCATTTTGAATAAGATAAGGGTTATCATGGAATCCAGTAGAATTGTAGCTTGGCGATATATATACATATTTGTCAAAACTAAGGAAGTTTTGCAGTAATGGACATAAGATAATTTATTTAAACGAAACCTCGTACGACACCCATGACGTATCGAGAAAGGTGGCAACCTTGCAGAACGGTCTGGGAGAAGGAGGGTCGGGGGTTGTAAAACGATTATAAGGGTTCGTCAAAGGCGGAAGCCGACGTGCACACGCGTTAACTAAACAGACTTTATGCCATCATATAGATGAAATAAAACAGGAGTATTAAAAAAATATATACTAAAGGAAGAAAAATTGAAAAAATTATAATTGAGGACAATGGGATACATAATGATAATGACTCAAAAGATGAATATATGTGAGGCGTAGGAGAATTAAGATATAATTAAAGGCAAAATTCTTTAACTCAGTGTTAAGTTCTGTTTAAGTGAAAAACCTTTCTGGATCTATAGTATTTAATTTATTTCAGACTGTACGGCTTCCCTAAATAGCGACACGTGAAATAAGCAATCCAGTGATACTTGAGAGGGTGCAGTCATCGAAGTCAGATATCACTACCATTGAAGGCCAGGGAAAACAGGTGAGAGACTCGCATCAAAGCTTTCATTTAAATATTGCCCGGCCTATAGCTAGAATGGTGGAAGTGTGTGATGTGATCTACCTATAATCAGCACCACCTTCTGCTTGCTTGAAACAGGGGGTTCGCTGACTGGGCTAGCCCTCAAGGGCGTATGTCAACATCGGTGGCCAGACCTATAGCTATAGCGATTAGTGGGAGGGACCAAGTGCCATCTAGCGTGTGGGAGAGCAGAAGTAGCCTCTGCATGGGTCTTTCCAGGTAATAACAACTCCCTTCGGGGAGAGGCTGAAATGTTCGGCATACGTCACAAATACTTGGGGTGTTAGGGGTCCGCATCGAAGCAGCTGTAAGGGGGTCGGAACCCCTCCGCTTTAGGAGATTATCTGCTGAGTGTTATCAGCAGCATGCTGACTAGCGCTAAACTGTGTCTCACCATCTGCCTCTGTATCTCAATCTTGATGGCTAGAGAGCGAAACTCGATTGGGGTGAGTTATGATCCACCAAGCGAGATGGCGCCGCGGTAATATGTGCGAAGGTCGTTTGGTTTGACTCTCATCCAGCGCACCCTCTGACTTGGGCTTTTCATGGTTTCCCCATGTTTGGGTGCTTTTCATAATTCATCTTCATTTCCTTACCATTTTTCGGAATGCTTTCGGACTCGTGGAGTGCCAAACAGATTAGGGACGTCTGCGCGTGTCTGTGGCATGCCTTGCTTGCGAACTTGTGCCCTCTTGTTATACTTAAGTGAAAGTCTACCTCTTCTACACATCACGTGGTTTTGTGTGTAGGATATTGCAGTTAGAATAAATAGTTACATACGCATTATAATATCGTTTCTATTATTAAATTTACCAAATACCCGAAATGGAACGTTGTACAGTAAAACCTCGTTAACCAGGGCCTCGTTAACCCGGACCAGTTTTGAAAAACAAAATATGTTGTTTAGCGCAGTAGACTCGTTTTACAGACGATACATTGCAATTACCAGCAGAAGAATTCCTTGCACTCACCCCATATGCTTGGGGCCAGGTTGGAAGAGAAACTTTTACTATCATACCCTGGTATGTGTGACTTGCCAGAAAACAAGATTGAGCAAGAAGAAAAACAAATAAGTGTAGAACAAGATTTTATAAGCATTTTTAAAAATATCGATGGTGGTTCCGATGTTGATGAAGAAGACCTTGAGAATAACGGAGCATATAAACCGAGTACAGAGAAAGGCATTATTGCATCATGCACTGTTACTGTAAATGAAGAGTATTCGTATTCAGACAATGTTGATGAACCAGCTGTGATTATGACCCACACACAAGCAGTAGCAAACATAGAGCAATTGATACTTTATTTCGAGAGTCAAGCCGAAACATTACCAAATGAACATCTAATATTAAAGCGGATGCGAGATCGCGCTGCTCGTAAGCGATACACCACATTGAGACAGAAGAAGCTCACAGTTTTTTTTTTTTTTTTTTTTTACTACCGACTAGTATGTAGCTATACTGTGTACAGTGTACATACTAATCTCTGTTTCATATAATCTTGCCCCGCTGACATGTATCATTCCGCGTGCAACTAACTTCCCCCCTAGTTCTAATTGGCTAATACTTTCGCGTCATAGGCTATAGGCGGTGCCTTCCCGTCACATTTAAACCTGCAGTAAACGTCATAATAATTGCCAGGAAGATAGATAAAATCATACAAATTAGAATATGAAGGCATGCAAAGATAATGAAGTTTATACTGAGCAAGTTGAAACTGAATGAATGAGCAATGAAACTGAAACAAGTTTATAAGTAACGGCCTTCGGCCTTTTCCATTCAGACCTTTTAAATCAGCACACATACCTTGCAAAAATGCTTGTCTTTCAGTCTTAAAAGTCGTATCACGCCATACTTGTGTGCCCTTCATTCACCCAAGTCTCGTGAAGGTAGTATATTTTGCGATTTGTGTCCCGGTACAGTTTGATTGTCCTTAAATAACGTCTTCGCCACACAGCAATATCGCCCCTGGAGTGATAAGTTTTCCTGTTGTCTCAATTTCATGTCGCAATGTTCCTACGCATCTAACGTACCTTTAAGTTCAGGGCACAGCTGTTCGACTTCTCTCACTGACAAAGACGGATTCTTCTCTGTTAGTGCACTAAACACATGCAACACAATTCTTTTGTCACCGCTTTGTAAAGGTTTTTCCTTGCGATGCTTCAGCGAAAAACTGGCGCTAGACTCTGCCATTATACGTATAATAAGTACACGCGCAATAAATGATCAATAAAATAATTTAGCTCTCGCACTCGGCAAAACACACCTTCGAATGGCGATATATGACTAATCCAGTTCAAAACAAGGTCAGTGATAAAAGCCATATACACAAATATGTCATCACAACCGCTAAATCACGTGCTATCGTGCCATGTGCTTAAGAGCAAAGGAACCTCCTCTTTACTTCGTTTAAGAATTAACATGCATTTCAGATAAATCAACTCTGTTGCGTAATATATTTAATTAAAACAGTTACGAAAATATAAATTTGACAATTCTCTTCCAACATATAAAGATATATCACCATGTTAAATAACGAACTAGTTTTTACCGCACAACAGCCTATACTGCAACAGCAGCCAATGAGAGGTGATAAGGTCACGTGACCGTTAAGAGATACGGGGCAAGTTTACGTGAAACAAGGATTAGGCTACTGCGGTACATACAGCGTATGTGTTTTTAGGTGTAAGTGTGTCGATAGTAATTTGTGAACTTCATCAAAAATATTTCGGTGTTGTAGGTACACGTCTTTTTATCGTTTTTCCGTCATTCTCTCAATAACCCGAATTTTCATGAACTCGGATCGGCCCTGTTTCCAGTTGATCCGGGCAAACGAGGTTCTACTGTTAATCGAAAATAAGTAGCCTCTGTGGGTTGATTAAATATTAATAGAAGAAAAACAAGTGTTTACCACATGCGAGAAGCGAACCTGAAATCCTAACCACATAAGTGCCCAACTACTGTCACAACACCTATAAAATCACTTCTGCGATTATTTATTTACATTAGCGTGACTAGACAGAGGAATAAGGTTTTGTAAATACAATTTGTTGAAGAAGGAACATAGAAAGTCATGCAAGTGGTACGCATCTGGTTTATTCATAGACCTAGTACTGGCAATATGAAAGCAATCAGCTTTTAAAAGCAATATAGGATGTTATGAGAATTACAGAAAATATGGGAAAACATACCTGCTGAAGGCTTTACTGAGATTTGTGAACTGGCACTGCACACACGCACGCCTTCCTGCCTACTCAACTACCTGCCTTCTGCATTTTTAAAATTTTCTCCCCAACAAGTCATGCGAAGTAATAACCTGTAATTCTGTAGAGGAAAGTGGGCCGGTATTCGACTTACTGTATCAATAATTTGCATGTTGTTCGTGCTCGAATCCTGAACTTTGCCCATTTACAAAGAAATCGGTGCATTTGAAGGGTCCAAACACATAAATTCCTGACGTAATGATGAGGTATGGATGATCTTCGGAACGTAACTTTAGTGTCTGATTACAGTAATGACCGAGTGTTTATTTTTATTGTATGTTAATGAGGGTTAAGAACGGAATGTCATCTGGACAACTGCGCTTTTGTTGCACAGAAGAAAACAATTGAAGGAACCTATTTACACGATAATAACTTATCTGAGTTGTTTGGCAGCCAAAAGTCTGAAATCCAGATTTCAGCAGTTCATTTCATGTCCTTATTAACTTTCAGGTGCGTTATCAGGCTCACGTGCATGACGTGCCGGACAAATGAAAGATGCTTGCGCATGATAACTGCTGTTCTGTCCGCTGCATGGCGTTATACGGTCATTGTACTCTCATGGAGGGACGCTATTCTACACAAGAGCCAGAATGTTGGTAGCTAAGGCAGTGGTTTCTAGCGCTGGTATGAATAATTCTCAGCAGTTGATAGGAATTGCCGCGCGCCTCTATGGCCTCCCATGGTTACCCCAATTCATCCCTTCCTCCTATGAGTTTTAGCCGCAATAAATCTAAATAGATTTTGCAACACGAGGTATTTCCCTCAGTTCTTCGCCATTTACGTTAATCCTTTTTGAGCGAAAAAGGCAGGTTTCAAAAAGAGTCCGTGCACGCGCGCCTGTGTGTGTGGGAGTGTGCGAGCGTGTGTAGGTATGTGTGTGGGAGTGTGTACATTTTCAATATTCCCTAACCACTGATTACCTTTTACGTTTCCTTCTTTTGGGCCCGCCTCTGTAGCATAGATGGTAGCGTGCTTTGCCTCACGTTCAAGAGGTCGCGAGTTGAAATCTCTGTCAGGGTGAGTTACCTGGATAACCTTTTTCCGGGGTTTTCCCTTAACCTTAAAGATGAATGCCGGGTAATTCTAAACCCATTTAAGCATCATCTCTCCCATTCTGTTCCTAGTCCGATATGACTTAATGCCTTTTTTTTTATTTTATTTATAAATAAAAAAACAACGCATATATATATCTTTTCCTTATTTTTACTGTTTTATTGTTTCTGTTTGTTTACTGTATTTTTACACATAAACAATATGCACATAAACACCCATGTCCAACGCGAGACGCGAGCCTGCGACCCTCTACGCGGTGGACGCTAAAGTTATACTCACGAGCAACCACGGCTACGGGGGTCGGCTCTTTATATACTGATAATTACTAATTATATATATTATATATAATGACCAAATTAGTATTTACGACAATAAAGGCAATCATATATAACGTAAATGTTGTTATAAAACTAATTTTATAATGCACATTCTGATGTCGGCATAGCTCAGTGATTTAGTTCGTGGATTTTGAGCTTAAAATATTTAGAGAGAGAGAGAGAGAGAGAGAGAGAGAGAGAGAGAGAGAGAGAGAGAGAGAGAGAGAGAGAGACGTTGGAGGATGTAAATTAACAATAATTACACGAAAGATATTTAGACCTTTTTTTGTTCCCTAAAAAAACTCTGATGATTTTGATCAAAATGCCATGTATTAAAGGTATTTACATGACAAAGTGCATAT
>CM060950.1:384563012-384608887 GCA_030765055.1 Mantis religiosa
TACATTTTGGCTGTGATAAATTAGTCTAAAATGATATTTAAAATCAGTTAAGCCCGCCTCGGAAGCGTAGATGCCAACATGTCTGCCTCACGTTCAAGAGGTCCCGAGTTCGAATCTCGGTCAGGTTGAGTTACCTAGATAAGGTTTTTTTCGGTGGTTTTCCCTTATCCTTCAAGACGAATGTCGGGTAACTCTAAGTTCCATGGACCCTGGACTCATTGGAGCATCATTTCACCCAATTTATTCACCGTCCGATATAACTCTACGTTGGGGCGGACGTAAATTAAAAAAAAATTAAAGATCGAAATAATTTAATAAACTTATATTTAAAGCGTAAGGCTGGATCCCAGTGGTTTTAAATACTAAAAATATTTGCAAATTATTGTTACTTATAGTTTTAAAAAGGCAGCCAGATAATGGTTTTAAGTACTGGATGACAGTAATTTTAAGTTAGGAATTGATATTTTTAGTTCATCTTTAACATCATTTTATGCATTTTTAATTAATTAATTTTCCAGTTGTTTTAATTATGGTGGTAGTAGTAGTGGTGGTAGTAGTGGTAGTAGTAGTAGTAGTAGTAGTAGTAGTAGTAGTAGTAGTAGTAGTAGTAGTAGTAGTAGTAGTAGTAGTAGTAGTAGTAGTAGTAGTAGTAGTAGCAGTATCTGAAAAAATGAATGTATATTGTTGTATATGGATATTTTTAATTTATAAATAAATAGATAAATACGAATACTTCTAGATACTATATGCCAGGGTACGATATCCAGATTTAATTTAATAGATCTGTGTGGAAGTTGCATTGCACAAGGTCCAGCTTCAAGTGTGAGATAGGTACAATTTTATTCCATTTCTTTCATTGATACCGTATCCTACTTGGTCGAGAGCGTGGTAATTAGAATCAACTACTATTGAAATTCTCTAGAGATTCTCTTTAAAAAGAGGAGGCGGTGACGGGAAGAGAGAGAGAGAGAGAGAGAGAGAGAGAGAGAGAGAGAGAGAGAGAGAGAGAGAGAGAGAGAGAGAGAGAGAGAGAGAGAGAGAGAGAGAGAGAGAGAGAGAGAGAGAGAGAGAGAGGAAACTTGTAGAGATAGAAGTAAAGATTCGTTTAAGTCTTTTTACGGAGTACAAAGCTTTAAAGGAAGCTTTAAATTAAAAATTAATTTTCTCTGGAGAACTGTCACCTACGTTTCCTCAGCGTCTCAGAAGTTAATTAATTTCAAGCCTTTTTGTTTGTACTAATTTAGCTCTTTAAATATAAAATACCTAATAGCTACAAGCTCTATGCTGTAGCACTTAGCAAAAAAGGACAAAAGGAAACAAGTTATATGGCTTGATAACTGCTGTAGCGGATGTGGTACTATTCACACCTCGTTTTGAAATACCCCGACTCATTTAACAAGACTGCTTCGGATCACCTCCTTGCTCGACTTCTTCTGTAGTCCATTTTATAATTAGACTGACATTACAAGTTACAGTATTAAAGCGGAACCAATTCCTATCACTGTATTTACTCCAAGTGGGGAAGATACTCTGATTTTTCTGACTGACTTGATTTAGATATGAATCGATTCCTACTGAATGTAAGCGGGGTAGCACAAATCTGTTCCAGCCAATGAGGTCTCTACCCGTTTCCCAAGCGGGATGGCTCAGGCGGTTTCGTCTGCTACCTGCATTTGTGAAGTCCGGTTTCGATTCTCGTGACCGACCTCCCTGACGCATGGTCTTTTTCAGAGTTTTCCCGGGTCACCAGGTGAATGCTGGGTAGGTTAATTACATCTCCCGAATTTCCTGTCTCTCCTTTTGACCCTCATTATCATTTCACATCATCTCTTTCAGGGTTGAAGTGTCGGCCGGTGTCTCGGCGTTGCATGGCACGATAATATGCTACTGGTAAACACTTCCTCCTCCGGTGGAACGGTCTCCAGTCTCCGGGCCGGGCTGGTGGACCGTTTCAGGGCCACGGTTGGTGGGATACCGACTGTACTGGTTTGCCGGGGAGCATTCAACTGGTCAATTGTTATGGACCCTGCCCTATGCACTGTCGTGGCTCCTTGGGACGGCCGTCCTCTGTCTCCTCTCACCTCATCCTGGGTGTCCCACTTGAGGGCATAGGTACAATAGACGAGGTTTGGACCTTCGTGCCGAATCCCCTCCGTAGCACAGCCCAGTCCAGTCCACTTCCATCCAATAGGAATCGATTCATATCTAGCTTATGTCAGTTAAACATATCAAAATAGCTTCCCCACGTGCAATAAATTACATGAGAGATACTAGTTCTGCTTTTACACCCTAGTTGTAATATCAGTTTAATTATAAATTGGACTATACATTTTTATTATTCTGTTATTTTCTCAATAACACTAGTTGTAAAGCCCAAATTTAAATATTACTATTCTATTTACAATAGGCAAAGCTTTGAAATTCCATGTTCTTCGGTTGTTTAGGAGAGGCAAAAAAGGGGGGTGAAGTGTTGTACACATATGACTCTCTACTCATTCCTCCACATACAAAATATTTTTACAAGAGCTTATTCTTCAATCAACTTCTTGTCAACAAATAAACTATCGTTATTCATATGTTATGACTACGAAACGTGGATGCGTGGATGAGAAGAACAAACAATAAAAAAGGAATAACGATTTGTAGTAATGAGAAAGGTATTTGAAAATTAAAACCAATTTGAAATAATACCTCATGATTAATAAAAATCCTTAGGTATAATATTTTTGAGGGAAAATAAAAATTAACGATTTAGCTGGAAGAGGTTTCTTCAAAATCTTCGTGTAGCTTCTTTAGAAAATTCTAAGCTTAACCACCAAGTTTCATAGTTGAACGACTTTCATTTTTGAGTTATGCGGCACACAGACACGCCCTCGGATCTTTTTTGAAAAATAGACTTTCAAGGTTCGAGATGGTATGAAAACATTTGTTTCTGGTGAAACAGAAAGCGACTGGCCTTTTGAGAAAGGTATAATTAAACAGCAAAGATTATCTCGGAAATAGTGAAATCCATACAAAATATATTTTGGTATAAACTGGGTCTTTTAAGAAGCTTTATATATATCAGAAGTAAGATTTTATGTATTCTTGTGATTTATAAATTATATAAGATCATTTAAAATGGACACGAATTTACTGGGAATTGCAAGAAATTTGAAATTTATATATTATAGAAGTATCTTAAATACAAAATTTTGAAGCAAGGCCGTTAAAAGCTCTCTCTCACAAGGGAACTGTGAATGTGCTCACACCTGTACGCGTTTGAGAGTTTGATGGCTGCTCTAAGTGCGGTCTGTGTGCTAAAAATCAGGTGCGGAGTATAGCTGGAAGTACCCAAAAATGAGTCCAGAATATGTAGGAACATATAGGCATAATAACACAGCATTGTCCCGGAGGGATTATTTACCCCTGCGTGCAGCGCTTTGCACATAGCATACGTAAGGAGCTCACGGGGGATGTCCAGCAGCTACTTGCAACTGGTTGCATGCGGTACTTTTCAGGCTTCAGTTTTGGGTGTTGCGATTCTACTCCGCTGCAGACCCCACGTACAGAAGAGATGATGTCATCAAACTCTCAAGGGAAACAGGAAAATATTTCCCTTGTGAGAAAATTGGAACTGGCAATAATTTTTCCGTGTAAAGAGTAGAACATTTCTTGAAAATATTCATGTCGCATTCATAGAGGTCTCTGAACGTAGAGGCCACGCCGTGGCTCAGTGGTTAGACCGCTTGGCTCTCACCAAGGCCGCCCGGGTTCGATCCCAGGCAACCGCAAAGTGAGATTGTCGTGGACAACACGGCGTTGGGGCGGGTTTTCTCCGGGACCTCCGGTTTCCCCCGCCATCTCATTCCACCGGTGCTCTATCTTCATCCCATGCATCATCAGTGTCACCGCCTGCGGTGCCGTATGTAGTAAAAGCGGGCGTTAAACACTACACATTTACACATTCTGAACATAGATACCAGAGCCCGTCTCTGTAGGATAGATGGTGGCATGTTTGCCTGATGTTCAAGCGGTCCCGATTTCGAATCTCGGTTAGGGCAAGTTATATATATGATGAAGGTGAATGTCAACCTTTCTTACGACGGCGTGACTTGTTTATAGCACAAAATGGGCAGCACTTACAGCAGCTATTGTGATTAGAGTGAGTACCTCCTTCTACCCTTAGCACTCGTGGTACCTCTGACGTTACTAGAGGAAGCTCGGGCCGAAAATTCGAGCCCCTCCCTGAATGGGAGTTGTTCGGATTGGGTTGGACTCGAGGGCGCAGTGGTTCCCGATACCCGTGGGAGATCGGGTACGTCTCCGGACGGGGTTGAGGGAAGCCACTAATATTCCCACGTACTAGCCAGCATAGCTAGTAGAAGGTGTGCTAGATCACCAGGCGGCCCCACCGAAATCATATCGGTAGCCTTCCCATTTTGGAATTGGCGCGCGTAAGTGGCGTATTCACTTCCATCCCGTCTTGAGTCCACAGGACCAGATTATGGGGGGGGGGGTTAGTCTCTAGGTCTTGCCCTATGGAAAGCCCTTTTGGGACAGCTCGGTAATTCCCTGGTCGAAGGAGGCCCGGGTCCTTAGTCCTACGGGTCCAGGACTAATGGAAGTAGAACCTCTGGCACTTACGTTTAATTAATATAGCACAGTAAGTAAGTTATGTAGATTTTCGTTCCGCGAGTTAAAGCACCCGAGTATCGGCGAGCAAGCGGGTGACCGCCGCGGCACTGCATATACGAGGGCTATCCAGAAAGTAGATTACGTTTTGGAATAAAAAGTAAACAAAGTATAGGAAACAAATTTTATTATATACAGATGAAAGCCACACTCAAATACTACTTTTCGACACAGTCACCATTCAAATTAAGGCATTTATCGTAGCGATGTACGAGCTTGGAAATTCCTTCGTCGAAAAATTCGGCCGCCTGCGCCTTCAACCACTTCGTTACCTCTTCTTGCAGCTGTGCGTCGTCATCAAAACGCTGCATAGCCAGCCACTTCTTCATTGCTGGGAATAGGTGGAAGTCAGGTCGGGACTGTACGGCGGATGAGGAAACAACTCCCACTTAAAAGATTCAAGAACTTCACGAGTGACATTTGCCGTGTGGGGCCGGGCGTTGTCGTGAATCAACAAGATCTTAGAGCTCAACATTCCTCTGCGCTTGTTTTGAATGGCTCTTCTGAGTTTTTGGAGAGTTTGGCAATACCTTTGAGAGTTTACTGTAGTGCCTCTTTCCAGGAAGTCCACCAAACTCACACCTTTTCTGTCCCAAAAGCCAGTCGCCATCATCTTCCTTGCCGACATTGTTTGCATGCATTTCTTGGGTTTTTGGGGAGACCTTGTGTGCCCCCACTGCATTGATTGCAATTTCGTTTCACAGTTCACGTGTTTCACCCATGTTTCGTCACCAGTAACGATGCGATCGAGTAAAGAGTCACCATCCTTATGGTAAACGTCCAAAAAGTTCAACGCTGCAGGCATTCGCTGATTTTTGTGGTCCTCTGTCAAGATTTTTGGAATCCATCTTGCACAAAACTTGTGGTAACCAAGCTTTTCGCTGATGATTTCGTGCAACAAACTTCGCGAAATTTGTGGAAAACTCAAAGAAAGTTCCGTTATTGTGAACCTTCGATTTTCACGGACTTTAGCATCGACTTTTTCGACAAGTTCGGCAGACACTGTGCTGCGTCTCCCACTTCGATCTTCGTCGTGAACATTGGTTCGGCCATTTTTAAATCTGATGACCCACTGACGCACTCCACCTTCAGTGATAATGTTGTCCCCATACACTTCACAAAGCTGCCGATAGATTTCTATCGGTTTACAGTTTTTTGCAGTCAGAAACCTTATTACTGCACGCACCTCGCAGCTCGCGGGATTTTCAATGAACGCAGACATTTCAAACCGTCACAGTATCTGAACGGAGCACAGCACGAACCTCTCACTAGCACGGCTAGATACCGACTGAGCTGCGCAACGCTCTGACCCCAAGATGGCCGCGCTAGCCCCGACCCTGGCGGAAACAGACGAAAACGTAATCTACTTTCTGGATAGCCCTCGTATATACACACAATTATCGCATATATCGAATATTTGGGTTAAGTGCAACACTTTGTCTACCAATCTACTATAGCTAAGAACTGGATCTGCCATTTTGTATTTTAATTCTGCAACTCATGTTATAAAAATCTGGCACTCATATGACTTTCTCTACTCTTGTACAAACTATTCTACCAAAGATTTATTCCTCTATCAAATTCATGTTAATCGACATATACATTAGCGTACTGGTAATTTCCTTATAGCTGCAAAGGAATATGCGAATACAATTGGCTCTAAACAAGTCAAATCTTTTAATACTGATCGTCATATGATGGTTTGGAAATTCCGTTATCTTTGCATAGTCAACAGACTAAAAATAAACCAATATGTATTCTTATTTCAGAAAAGCATAAATGTTGGAGAATATATACTAAAAACAAGTAATTAATCCACAAAAATATGTGTGAGTTTTAACCAGATCTAACTCTCTTAGAGTATACCAGTTAAGGAAAGCCAAGATATATATTTAATTTGTCACAACAATATGTTAAATAAGTCGTATTTTAAGTAAAATAGTTGAAATTTTTAAATTATTATTTTAAACTATTTATTTATTATTTTACTTATTTATTTTATGTATTTATTATTTAATCATTTAATTTAATTATTTGAAAAATATTGCTTGCAAAAGGTAGTTTGGGATGACAGTATTTTTTGAAAGTATTTGTGTCGCATTCTTGGAAGATGCTGTACCAAGTTTGGTGTTTAACCGACTTTGTTTATTTTTAGTTATGGTGTTCACTATATATACAAGCGCAATTATATACGTACACACGGGTATTCTTTTATTAAAACGATTTATTTTGGACACAGGAAATCCCAAAACGTTTAAATCTTGATATGGATTTTTTTTTTTTTTTTTTTTTTTTTTTTTTTTTTTTTTTTTTGGTGGAATGGAATATTTTTCCTACTTAAAAAAAAAACTTAATATCTTAAAGTAGGTTGGGTAAAACTCTTTGGAACTGGTTCTGCTCTATTTGTTTCCTGTTCTGCATGTCTTGCGGAAATTTTGAGAATAATCAGAAGATTTTACGAAAACACTGCTTTTTCTGGTACGGTGTATGTCAAAACATTTATTTTCGGATAAACATAGACACAGAATTTTTGGGTGGAATCCAGTAATTCTATCTATCATGGCGTTATAGATAGTAAAAGGTTAAATGACATGCTGCAGAACGAAATGAGTATAAATAAAAAAGATAGAAAACAAAAAAGTGGTGAAAGCAGAGACGCGGCCCCCAAGCAATGTTGCCAGAGTATTTTGTTTTTTAATCACTAATTATTTTTTATTTGCAGAGCACTTCTCTGTGGATGTACACGCTTAACAGTCATTCAGGATTCACTGCAGCATAGCCAAATAAAAAACGCACTCTGCCACTCCTGTAATTCTCTCTAGTCCACTTTCTTTTCATTGCGAGCCTGGGCTTTTATTTGAGCCCCTCGCTCTGGTTTCTGATCCACACAAATCAAAAGAAAAAATGACGTTCCCAAGACAAATCGATCTCCATTGAGGCTGTGAAGTCATTACATTGCTGTTCTCCTAAACAGATGCGTACAACACTCGCTCAATTCCCACAGAGATCAATCACAGGGCCACGTGAACTTTATCTCACGTCACTTCTCTCAATCATAGCGCCAGCTTTTTTCCCCCCTTGGAGTAGTTTCCATACATCGTAAAATCAAGACAGCTTCTTTGCCTTCTCTTCATCCTCTTCAGCCTTTCTGCTTTCTTTACATTTTCCTCCTTTCAGTGGATGTTCCTCGGCTTAGGATGTAAGGGTCATCCAGTCCTTATTAATGTGAGATGGTACACCCCATTTCATCCCTGATAAAACATGCACATCTTTTATCCTGTTTCTCAAAAGCTACTGAGTACATCTTATTGGACTGATACTGTTCATTAGAGCCCAATTTTATCAACAGAGTTTAAAAAATTATTAGGTGTTAAATTCACATGATTTTCTCTAGTTACCGAATATCGTTCGTTTTTATTATTATTCTAGAAGCTATTATAAAATCTCGGCTTTCTCTAGCACTTATGTATTGTAAGTATGAAAGTATACCACCCAAAAATTGGGTGTCAAAATTTCAACGAAAATACCCGTTTTGGGGATACCGGATGTCACATATATTTGTTTTCCCAATTATGAAATTACATCTATTATAGTGTAATTTCCCAAACTATTGGCAGCTTCATGATGTTTCGGCTGTGCTGCCACTGACTGTCGTTTGTTTGTGGTTTACTGGTAGCTGTTACTGTTACTGCCTGGTATAGAGTTCTGCTCTAGTACATTGATCTGCGACGTGCACTTTCTTGGTAAGCTTCCCCATGGCTTTGATACTTATTTACGTGAGGTAACTCTTTTTGCCCTTCATATTTCTGACTAATATTCTGTTACTGTACGACCATAGTGTGTCAATTTCTCCTTTTTGGATTTATAATTTTTTATTGGCCAGAAGTTTTAAAGTATTGAATAATTTAAATTTTAATTGGTGTAGGATGGCATATTTCTGAGCCGGTTTACTGTCCGCTGTATTTTTTTTTATAATTCCCATCCCTTCTAATTGTGTTTTATGGTTGAATTTGTAAGTTTTCTGAATCAACACAAAGACCAGAAACTGGGGATCTGAAATTTTTAGCAAGATGCTTGAAGATTAGAATCTGGTAAACGCATTATATAATTTATTTTAATGGTTGTGTATAATACGAAAGTATATTTACCAAATTTTATTTTCGCTGCTATTCTTGACTTCCTCTATATGAATATATTTCCCTCTTTAATTATGGCAAAACACTAGGGAGTGTTCAGTCAGTGAAATCCTAACAATCATTTTTATAAGAACATCTGTGTGTGTCTATCTGTCTGTGAACAGCATAATCCAAAAATGAAAATTTGTTTAAAAGTCAAAATGATTTAAATTCATCTTCCAAGGCTGTGACACTGTTTTCAAGGAAGTCACCCAATCCACTGCACTTTAGGTAGAAAATGTTTCGTATTTCTTTGTCAAAGTTGGTTTAATGATTTGGTTTAGAGTATCATATGTTTAAGGCAATAACGTGGCAAATAAAATTCAAGTCTTGGATTTTCTAGGAATAACCTCTGAAATCTGTTGCATTCTGAATGATTTCTGTATAATGGCTGCAACAACAATCATGTATGAAACTCTAACTTCCTCGGGTATTATGTCATCTGTCACCATTGTTTCCTTACTTTCATTCTGGTTCCAGACAATCTCATTCATACCAACAGCGCTTTAGTAGAGTAGTTGATGTTATTTACACTTGGGGAACATCTATTCATGAAGTTTAT
This sequence comes from Mantis religiosa, assembly GCA_030765055.1. NCBI lineage: Eukaryota > Metazoa > Arthropoda > Insecta > Mantodea > Mantidae > Mantis > Mantis religiosa. The sequence goes on from CM060950.1 coordinate 384,572,424, forward strand.
TTGCATAAACCAACGAAGTTTCACCAAGTTTGGCAACAAGGCTTGCTGTATAAAATAAAAACTTGCCCTCAAGATAAAGTATTACAGTAGACGTTTGCTGTCCTATCTCACTAATAGAAGTTGGTGTTCCACAGGAAAGTGCTTCTGGTCCAATTTTATATATTTATATATACTCCTTATTTTCTCAAACCAATGTACAAAAATATTTCTCAGGCAGTTTACTTATAACGCAGTTATTTGAATAAAGTAACTTTCGAAACTTCAGTAAACGAGCTACAATACATCGTCAACCTAACCTAAGGTTGGTATAAGATTTGAGGAGTTAAGGAACACCAGGAATGATTTTTAGCTGAAAATTAAAGAAGAGGTTTATTTTTTTTAAATCATATGGTATAAATATTGTGACTTTGTGGGTTCGTGGAATCAAAGGTCCAACTCGCAGAAATTCAAATCGTTCTTTGTTTAAGTAGAAATACGATTCGTACACCTCCGACAACATGTAAAGTCTGTCTACTCAACGCAAGTGCACGGCGGCCGCTTTCTTTGACAAACCCTCATAATCGTTTTACAACATGGACCCTCCTCCTGACGGCCCTCTCTACAAGGTTGCAACATTTTAACATCACCGTCTTTTTCTAGAGTCTCTTTCTCTGTCTAAACAACACGTGCACTTCACATTGTGAAAAGACTGGGTTTTTACGAGAATCAAAATAAGGCACTTCGAAAATGTTGTATTCCTATTATTGCCATTGTTACTATTACTACTACTACTACTACTACTACTACTACTACTACTACTACTACTACTACTACTACTACTACTACTACTACTACTACTACTACTACCACCACCACCAGTCCACCACTATTGTTAAATTTTCTACTTAGAATGTAGGCCTTTTCGTAATTATTATAATCAGTGCTATTAACTCACATAGATATAAGTGCCTCATTCCGATTCTCCATCACTCTCAGTCAGCGGTAATGATGAACCTGCTATCGTTAGATTGCTGATCCCGACTAATGTATTTTTCCTCTACTTTCTTTACATGCTGCACACAATTTTTCCACAGTTCTGCATCGATCCCTTCTACACAGCTTCTCAACAAGTTGCAAACGCTTTCGCTGAGTGAAGGTGTTGCATTTCTCTTGCGCACTTCTCTCTTCAGTTTCGACCACACCATTTCTATGGGGTTGAAACAGCAGTGATACGGCGGCAACCTTAAAACTTCGTGCCCATATTTACGAGCGACGTAATCCTTGCCCACATTTGCCTTTTTAATTTCTGCCAGGAGAACAGCTTTAATAGGCAGAGGTTCAGGTATTTCAATATTATGAACCCTCATGTATTCGACTATATCTTTTAAGTTCATCGACATTGTAGATGATCTATATTTTAAACGCGAATGATAGCTAGCATTGTCCAAAACAATTATAAATTGTTCATTCTTTGGCAGGTTTGTCATAAGCCTACCATCAAACCACCTTTCAAACACTGCTGCATTCATGTCATCGTGACTGTCGGCCATTGTATCACCAATGTTTTTCGCCGATAAGAAGAGGCAGACTTTTTACCCATCCTTCGGCACTCCTAGCATGAAGCACCATAATCCTTTTACCCCTCGACACAGGAGCAGGTAAGGTGCAAGCACACGAACCGTCGTCCCATCCTTTTCTCGATACGTCATGGGTATCGTACCAGGTTTCGTCTAAATAAATTATCTTATGTCCATTACTGCGAAACTTCCTTAGTTTTGACAAGTATATATCGCCAAGCTACAATTCTGCTGGATTCCATAATAACCCTTCTCTTATTCAAAGTGCGGTATTTGAAACCCAGCTCCTTTAGAAGACGCAGCGTCCTTAAGGAAAATCACAAATTTCTTGCAAATGTGCAACCAATTCATCTAAGGTGGTCGCTCTCCCTTTTGCATAGAATCTATAAATTTCTCGGCGAATTAAATCGCATGTGAAATTATCCACCTTAGAGAAACGTTTTCTTTTGTTTCCACACTTGGTCGGCGTCTTTGGTATTCCTTTCGTCACAATTTTTCTAACCGTATTTCTGTGAATAACCAGAATTTTTGCAGTTTCACTACATGACCCCTTACCAAGATTATTTTTCACCACATATTTATATGCGTTCAAAACAAGCGCTTGACTTTGCTTAGAAAGAGTTCCCGTTATAACTTTGTTTTTTGAGGTTTCTCCACTAACACAACTCGGCCCAGCAACACCTTCCAATTCATTCACACTAATGTCTTCACTTTGATTATTTTCACTTGACTGAACGTTATCTACTACTTCATTTGCATTTACCACTGCATTTACCTCCCATGGTCTCCACATCGTGACACACAACGAATGTCTACACCTAATGAAACAGAACAACTGGAAGTTGGAAATTTGGCAACTGAGACTCCACGTGGAGTAGACATGCAACTGTCATTTTCAGAAAATCGGGGTTGCTATTGGTCCCCAACGTCAGTGTTCCATTTCTGAAGTGTGGAGATAGATTTATGACGGTCATTAGTGGGCGGGGAGGTCAGGTCCTTTGAGATCCCTTTGACTGGGAACTGCACACACGTTAACTAAACAGACTTTTTTTACGCAATTATCCAGTTTGTCTGCACACTGCTCACTAGCACTGCACTCTTTGCGACTTTCTGCCAAGAATAACTCAAAATTGACTGAAACTCCGCACACACGCGCTCCTAATTATACGCGACCAAGCTGATCTGGAAGCTTCTCCACACCGAACGAAGTCATGCTGGAGTTTCACTGTCTTTCTAGGAGGGCGAAGGGGAAACCAGTGACTTCTGATTGCGTCTCTCCCTACCCCGTCTCTATTCGGCACGTCATTAGCGCTACGCATTAGCGTAGGCGTGGATTAGCGCTATCCGTCTCCCTCACTCCCACAGCAAGAACCATTCCGTCACACGAGTGGGCGTGGCCTCGATACCATCTGTCCCCTCTCTTTCTGCCAGCTGTTTCTGCCAGCTGGTCTTGTACGTTCTGGTGAGAATATTCCACAAATGCGCGTAAAACATTTCTCAACATCCGCCATTTTTAAACATCAGCGACATGTTTAAATCATCGATGCATACCCTAAAAACCACACTGGAACCTCCCACTTCATCTTTTGGTTTGTACTTTTACCTAGTTTTACATTTCTGGGCATTCAAGTTTATTCTTTATACTTCAACTTTTGTTTGATTTCTATGTACAACTACATACATAATCTGAAATTTCTATATAAGTATTATATATAAGTACAATAAGCATTGTATAATTTGCTTTATTTACCATCTCACAAATGTGTTTAATTTATACTGAAAAACCAGGAAAATTTTAACACTGGCAAATTTATAAAAACAAAAATTTACTTCTCTGCAACTAAAACATGAAACTCAAAAATATTTATATTTATTTTCAATGTACTAAGGAATCAGAAAATGTCAGTAATTTTGTCTGATAAATGTGAAAGCGCAAGGCAGGTTTTAATATTTGCAGTTTTTTCGCTAATTAAAACCATGTTATTTTATTATCTCAGAAACTATCTGAACTAGAGCCTTTGCACAGCCATTTTTATGTATACAAATCAAGTGTTTCAATTTTCAAGGAAATAGCTTTAAAATGAAATAAAAAGTTGTCAAGATTTTGTCCCAATGCTTCAAAAGACGTACCTCCAAAGATCTAAAATAATATGTTTATATATAAAAAGCATATTATTGAACATTCTGATCTTCTTGGGACAGAAATTCTGCCAGAGAGCCAAAAGGTAAGACGTCAAGATGTGATCTTAGAACCACCATTAACGTTGAAGGCACACATAATGAATTTGGTCCAAGAACTAAGTAAGATCATTCATCAGTATAATCCTTAAAGACAAGGAAGATCTGGAATCTAAGAAACTTGTCTACTCTGCCACAGTTAAACTAATTTGGAAATATTCCAATCGCATATGGAGATCTTTAGCTCAACTTGAGGCACCAAAGTTCTTAAAACGCATTATTGTTCATTTGGCGTTCATTGATCATCCTAACATATTTCTCTATGAAATTCTAACACAGAAGAAAGAATATTATAACCAGCAAGAGACACTGAGGTGCCATTAACAGAACGATCTTCGGCGTAATACATCCTCTACATGCTTCATGTTTTCTTTTTTGAGCTGTTAGCAAAACTGTAATAATCTATGATGGAAAAAATAATAATTTGTAGATAAAGGATGTTGAACACATTAAAGCTCACATTTTATGCCCAATGAATATTTTGTGACATTAACCTCTTATTGATTTGAATTTTCAAGTACTTTATATTTCTTTACTTTCTTTACACGTACCTGCTAGATCTTCTTCTTCCTAACAAGGTTTAGGCATTTCAGACCTGCTCCGAAGCTAAGTGAATTGATCGCTCCATCTTCCCCGTTGCCATCCAATATTTCTCCGTCTTGATGGTTTGTAAAAGAAAGCTCACCGTGTGTATCTCATCGTGTGTATGTCAGGGGACATCCTTAGAACATGAACTTTCCACTCTTTCTGATATCGTTGAATCTCATGAATTATGTTTTCTTCCATGAGATGTACTCTTATATCAATATTTCTCATTCTATTTAATCTTATTTCACCCAACAGTGGTGGTAAAAATCGCGATTGGACTGCTTCTTATCTATGTTTTTCCTCTAGATCGTGGAACTCATATTTACAGAAATACTGTGCAGGTTTTGATACTATATTGTGAAATCTTTGTTTCCCCTCTCTTCTCATACTTTTAACAAGTGTCATTTTATACAGCCATTTAATTGGTTCTCTGATTTTACATTTTCTTCAATATCTGCTTATGTGCTCAAAGTGGATACTTTAAAGCCTAAATATTTAAATGTTGATACATGTTCGATAATATCTTCCTCGATAACACTTTTTTGTTCTCTTTCTATCATTGCCATTGCTTTTAATTTATTTCCAGAAATTTTCATGTTATATGTTTCCCTAATTCAATTAAATGTTTGAGTTCTTTTTATAATTCTATTTTGCTCTTATCTAGCAATACCTAGTTGTCTGCAAATATTATAGTGTCTATATTAATATTGTTCAAAACTACTCCTTTGGGTTTATATTTTATCCTCCAATATTCAATTACTTTGTTTAAATATTTATCGAATAATATTGATAGCAATCCACATCGTTGTTTTAATCCTTTATTAAATAGCTCGCTTTTATTATTAATTGTTATTATTGTTTTATTACATAATGATTTAATAGACTTAAATTGGCTGTTATTTTATATTCTTCCCTTATTTTCCACATCTTATTTTGTTGTACTCTGACATAAGCTTTATTATAATCTAGCAACAGTAAACAGCTTTGTAAGTTGTATTCCAATCTTTTTCCTAAAATATGTTTTAGAGTGAAAATGACATTGATACAAGATCTTCCATTCCTGAAACCATTTTGTTCTTCTCCTAGAATCTTCTCTTCAACAGAATATAGCTTCATTTTAGGACTGCTAAGTATTTAACTTTTATACCATTGTCAGTAAAGTGATGCTTCTATAATTTTCACATTCATTTCTACCTCCTTTCTTATTTATATTTATTATATTGTCCGCACAGCACCTTCTTTCCAAATTAAATTGAGGAGTTGTAGAAGTCTATTCATGAGCTTCTCCCCTCCGAAATTCCACAGTTCCCGGGGCCTTTCTATATCTTGCTTCTTTCAGCACCTCTTCTATAGTACTTCTATTGTTATTTTTTTCCCCCTTCATCTGCATCTTGTGTAGTTGTTACCCCTTCCTCCTCGTCATATAGTAGGCAAATCTATATAACATTACTTACGTTGTTGCTCTGTTATTATACTAAATTTGGTACTATCATTGTCCTCGTCTGTGATAGTTTTAAATACCTTGAATCCAAATCATTTAGGTCCCGTAGCATGGCGTTCTATTTGGCTTAAAAACAGATTTCCGTTTTATTCTGTTTAATTAATGTTCTAAACCTCTCTGTCCCCTATAATTTATATAATCTTTAATGATTCTCGTATCCAGCCATATTTTATACAATCTCTTTTTTGCGCTATTTAGCTCTTCGCTCCAATATTTTAGTCTTGCTGATGTTTCGTTCCTAATACTTCCTCAGCTGCGCCATTAAAAGTATGGTCTAGTCTCTGCTGATAGAGTTTCCTAATACCTGCTTCCTTTAACAATTGTATATTCCACCTTGTCTTAGTTCCTTCTACGATAGCCTTCCTCTTAATGTATTTTTTAAGTATTCGAATGTTTGTTTTAATTAAATAATGGTCAAACCTGAAGCTATAATTTTACTTCATACGTATGAGCTGCTGCGATGCTCCACGTTCATCGTTTCGAAGCTCCAGTTTGGGAAGCTTTATGAAGCGAAATTACTTCATATGTATGATTCTGCACCACGTTGCTGAACTCTGGACCCGAGGTTCCCAGTTGTGATGCGTTCTGGAAATTTCTACAGCTCCTCTCCTCTCAGCATGACGAACTCTTACCTAGGATTGTGGTCGCGGATAAGAAGCAGTGATTGGTTTGCTGTAGAACTAAATAATATTGATTACTTTCTTTTCGAAACTGAATCTTAATATATTAAACAATTTGTAATAACTCGTCGAAACACTGAAATAAGCACTTTTGCAAACGTCGATGTTTATTTTATTTCAAAATTATATTATTTTCTCCATGACGTCCTTTCTGCAAATTTGCGGACTGAATAACATATGTGCCCGACCTCTGGGGCAACTAGTTGCAGAACGCCAACTTCGGCTAATTCCAAGTCATTGGTCTGGCCGTTGCTATGGCAATTCAACGTATTCCTATTAGTCCACGTCACATTTTATTTGAACAATGTTCGTTACCATATTTAATTATATTTTATAATTTTTCTTTTGAGTAATTTTTCACACTATTTAACATTATAATAATATTTCGTTAAAATTTACAATAATAATATCATTATTAAAATCATTACTAATATTCAGTTCACTTTTTTCCATCACTCTGATCACTTTAGGTATCACTTTCAGTTGTTCTTTTTAGCCCCGTTCTCTTTCCTATAGTCATAAATAATTTTAAATGAAATTATATCTAAAACAACTGTTTCAAACTATGCCTACTAGGTATAGAAGGTGACTGCATTCTACCCAATTAATGAATTAAAATATATATATATATATATATATATATATATATAGAGAGAGAGAGAGAGAGAGAGAGAGAGAGAGAGAGAGAGAGAGAGAGAGAGGTTTATGTATTTTGTCCAATTGTGGAAACGTAGAGTCAGAATGAAAAATTCAATGCCATAGCCGGGATTTGAACCACCTGGCATTGAATTTTTCATTCTGACTCTACGTTTCCACAGTTTAGCCTACACACGGCCAGTGTGAAAGAACAATTAATTTCTATTTTGTCCAATGTTTTACAAGTTTGCCATACAAACATTTCCAAGGAAACCCCTTCACCCAAACTTCCCTTTGCACGGAAAATATTGTCATCCCCCCCCCCCCATGAAAGATAGCAGTGGCGATTTGAATAAAGTGTCATATATTTAAGATATCTAAATGAAAAACATTATATGTTTAATTTTGAAAGAATGCAGTTATATCTCACAAAATAACGACAAAGTTTTACTTCGCAAAAAGGTTTAGAAGTCGCTGAAGCTCACATTTTATGTCAATATATTTGCATTAACCATTTCCAAGATATTTTATATTATTGGCTTTGTTTTCCAAATGCTTAGAAACACTTACAAACTTTAAAAAACAAACTCTAAGTACTGGAAAACTCAACTATATAAGAAGGAATATCTCGGAAACGGTTCACAAAAATTATGCATATAACAAATTATGTGAATTAACGACATCTACATTTCATATCTAGTTAGATTTTGTCTTCTGAGGCTTTCAAGAGAAAATTCGACATACACATTCATTTGTCATGATATCTTAAACATGTGGTGTTTTAATCATAACCGTTAGAACCATTTTTGAGAGTATAAAATATTTTCTTAAAACTTTCTACGTAAAGAACAGTCTGGAGTGGAGAGCTTAAAAAATAAAAAAATAAAAAATGCGGGTCCCACCTTTAAAAGATAAGGAAGTTGATGCGGGATTTCTATATTGGAGATGGGATGCACGTTGACTGTTTACAAGACCCAAGTCTAGAAGCCAGATATATCAGGGTTAATTCGTTGTATTTTGAGTTTTTTCTTGATGATTGTGTTTGATTAAATAAGAGTCATGTGACATCTAGTTTTCAGGTGTGATTCGGAATAAAGTTTCGGAGAAGTCAAATTTTGTAACTATTTAATTATATTATTTGGATTACATTTTACTAGAACTTCATTTCCCAGTCAATTACAGGTTACCTCCAACATATCGATTAATTTTTACTTTGTTTACAAAAAGACAGTTCCAATTATTATTAAAAGCTTCTTGATCCTGCACGACTATGCATCACTCTCTCACAATTACAGAACATCTCTACCAAGATTATTGATTTTCCGTAACTAACGTTACTCCTATCTTAATTTTGTGATTGGCCGATTTAATGCCACGTCACAACATTAGGTCATACAATTATTACTACGGCCAAACACAAAATTACATATATTTTTACTTATTTAAATTACTAAATAGATTTCCATAATCATTTTTTTTTTTAAATTTATAAACTTTTCATGCCTTTTCTAAATATAACTCGAAACTACTGTTATAAAGTTAAATAATAGGTTGGTAATAGGTTGGTATTTAACGGACTTTTCATTTTTGAGTTAAGGTTTTGACAGACCTAGACATGGATATTTTTCTAAAAATACTCCTTTTTTATTATTTATGAATTCTCAAAACATATCTTTGCCATGAAATCTCCCCTATTGAATGTTTGATCGAATACAATGCTTTCTCTACTTATTATACGTAGTAGAGAAATTAAAAACAACAACAACAAAAACGTTCAGCCTTCGTAAGAACAGTTTAGAGTAGAGAAAGTCGTGTGAATACAACATAAAATGTATACCAAACCGCAAGACAGAAAATAATGCGCTTGAAACTTAAGGCTACGGTTTTGTAGCAGTGTTGAGAGGAATCACAAGAGCAAGGTAATGGTGTAACAAAAGAGACAACAGAAGTATCCTATTAAGCTAGAAACAAGTGCCACTGAAGCAGAAATAAAATGCATCATTCTCTCTTGTCGTTAGTGCATTGAACCATGCACCTTCAAAATACTGCTCGGCTCCTACCTCGTTTTATTTTTCTCTTTCTCTTCTTGTGCCGGGCACGTGCAACGTCTCCTCTCGGCACAGAGGGGGAGATGAGAGAGGCAAATATCCTACAAATGGATTTAATCTGTCAACACAGGGTCGCCCTCCGCTTATGGACATCATAGCAGTTATGTTCCGTCCAAACCTTTTATCAGATTCTTTAAGCCCATTTGTCTAAGCGTATATAATACCATGTTCTGCAAAAGTAACACTACAGCTTTACCGAACTCACGACCATATGCGCAGTGCACTATCATACAACCGATTCGGGGAAATGAGGTGGTGAGTGAATTACAGGCCGCTGGCTATCATAGCTCCTCAAACACATAACGATGTTGAGTAAGAGCCGGTCTGATACATGAACAGAAACATCCGCACCCACAAGAGTGGGCTCGAACCATGTACCTTTCGTGACTGGAAACTGCAGCATCACGCTTAAACCCTCTACGCCACAGTTTACGACACTTTAAACGGTACCCTCTGCATTTAATTCGTGAAAATATCTATATGAACGCCAAAGGTTGCATATTTTTATTTTTATTGTTTTATTTTCTCATTGCTTTAAATGCAAAGGATATTTCGGTCCTTTAAAAGTTGTCCTCCGAGACTCAGCGGAGGACATTGGATAATTTTGGGGTGCCGAAATCCTCAGCATGGTCTCCTTCAGAAGGGAAGTAAAGCCAGCATTCCCGTAAAAACTTCAACTCTAATAAAGAGACTTCTGAGCAAAATTAAGCGATATTTTACGCCCATGAAACGAGTAGAACCGTAGTTAAAGTGTCCATAACTAAATAATTAATAGGTATATACAAATATAATAATTTGTAATTTAAAACTTCACTTATCTTACAAGAAATGATGATAATTCTTATAAATTCTCCACGATCGCGATTTCATGTATAGTCATATTCATCTTCCAGCTGAAGATGTGTTAGATAGGTGAATATGATAAGTGAATGATAAGTGATTTTTTTTTTAATTTTTCGTCCTCAAACGTTAAGTCATATCAGGCGGTGAATGAAATGGGTGAAATGATGCTCAAATGCGTCCAGGGTCCGTGGAGCTTAGACTCTTTACTCCACTAAAATACCTCCACCGGATTGGGAAGGAGAAATGTGCTGCGGTACCGCCTAAAGCACCCACGCATTCCAGGAGGTGATCTTAGCTGTCTCGCAGTGCGATTCTGATGCAGGGATACAGGCCCGACATGAAGCCCAGCCTGATCCACTGCCTATTTTGGATGGTATTTGATAGGATTCCAGGTGTTATTCGTTGGGAAGTTTAGGGTAATTTATCACGCCGTAGCGCTGTGTCTTGTCACTGCAAGTAATACTTGCAAGCATGTCAGTAATAGTCTATTATACCTTACTGTTATCTTGCTAGACCTAAATATAAATCTAGTTTGCATTATCGGCATTCGCCTTTAATGGTCAGTTGTAATTTTCTGCCGTCAGCATCGTTAAAGTGTGTAAAAACCTTCTTTAGTCCATGTATCTGCTTGGTCGATATTTTAGAGTGCGCACTCGGCGGGCAGCCTACCTATTCAATTGTAAGCTGGAGCTTAGAGTTACCCGACATTCGTCTGTAAGGATAAGGGAAAATCCCGGAAAACCCCTTATCCAGGTAACTCACCCTGGCCGAGATCAAACTCGGGACCTCTTGAAGGTGAGGCAGACATGCTACCATCTACGCTACCGAGGCGGGCAAGAAGGTAAGTGAAGTTTTAAGTTACAAATTATTATATTTGTATATATTTGTTTGCTTCACTGTTAATAGCTCCATATTTTACATATTAATTAATAGGTAGTTGAACTAAGTTGTAGAATATCAAGTGTAGTTTAAACATTTGAGAACTTTTAGGGTAGATTATTCTTTTATTATGTGTCACAATGCACCTCTGATTTACCTCATGACAATCAAGAGCAAAAATCGTTATATTACACAGAAAATGTATGGAAGTAGAGCCTATAATACTATTATGGCAGCGTTTTGGCCATTCTATTGTGTTTCGCTGTACTAATGATGATACAAAGAAATGCAAATAAAATATCCACAGTGTTGCAATTGCATGGCTTTATGTCCTATTCTTTATATTCTATGTATTCTTCTTAACCAAGATAAAGCTTAATTACATGTTTATTTATAACTACATATAAGAGTGATACAGTAGGCTAAAGTGATTGCAAGAATAACCATGAAAATAAAATGGAGTAGAGACTTTACTAATTGAAAAAGGCAAGTATTTTAAAATCCAAAGCAATATCACAGAATGTCTTTTAAATTACATGAAAACTTTACACGAAATAAATTGTGTGCTTTAATGAGCTCTACAGTTTTTGTATAGTAAGATTTTGCCTAACAGTTACATGTCATTCGAACGAAGAAGACTTCAAAGGCTATTCCTAAAAAAATTGGATATTCGTTTATTTTAGTTACACATATCTTGTACAGATGGTTTTTAATTAATATCATTTGAGCCATTTGATAGAAACTAAAAGTAATGAATATTTGATCATTTAGTTACAGAATAGTTTGGAATGGGATTTTTCTTGAACTCTTCGTGTAATAGCCTAAAAAGAGGCTGCAAATTCGATAGTGAACCGATTTTTTCCTGTCGAGTTATGCAGCACACAAAAACCAACAAGACTTTATAAAAATAGTTGTTTTATTTTTTATTTAGAGAACCTCAAAATGTGTATTTCTGCTGAAATCTCGATATAAAACCTTTAGGTAAAATGCAATTCTCCCTCTGCATATTACCGGTTTGACCCTATTGCTCTATGACCAGGTTCAGAGGGGAGACTCTAACATCTCTAACTATGCCCTCAATGGCTATGCCCTCAATTGAGCCTCCCTGGGAGGGAGAAATGAAGTGAGAGAGTACTAAATAAATAAATAAATAAATAAACAAACAAACAAACAAACAAATAAATAAATAAATAAATAAATAAATAAATAAATAAATAAATAAATAAATAAATAAATAAATAAATAAATAAATAAATAAATAAATAAATAAATAAATAAATAAATAAATAAATAAATAAATAAATAAATAAATAAATAAATAAATAAATAAATAAATAAATAAATAAATAAATAAATAAATAAATAAATAAATAAATAAATAAATAAATAAATAAATAAATAAATAAATAAATAAATAAATAAATAAATAAATAAATAAATAAATAAATAAATAAATAAATAAATAAATAAATATATCAATAAATAAATAAATAAATAAATAAATAAATAAATAAATAAATAAATAAATAAATAAATAAATAAATAAATAAATAAATAAATAAATAAATAAATAAATAAATAAATAAATAAATAAATAAATAAATAAATAAATAAATAAATAAATAAATAAATAAATAAAAATCTGCAATACCATACCCCAGCACCTAATTTCTTAAGCCGGGGTATAAATATTCCAAAACTTTACATTTATTTAACTTTTTATAATTTTACAAAAATAATTCTAGAGATAATATTAAAACAAAAACAAAAAATAAAAATCAGTATACAGTAATAGTAATACTACCTTAAAAACAAAACTTACTTTAATCACATTTTAAAATCTTTATCTTTTTTTACATAAAACAAGACATGTTCATCTACGAGAATATTTAACAAAATAAAACAAAACTACCTAAACTAATATTTTACTGGTATCCAGTAAACATTTAACCGGATAGCCGATTATTTAAAAACAAACAAATTCTAAATCTACCAATCTAAAGCCGCCGGAATCCTGCGGCAACTTATGTACTGGTAGCCAGCACAATCTCTAAATTTCTCCTATTTTAACTAATGCTTCAGTGTATTTTAATTTAGCATTAGCATTTTAATATCAAAATACTGCAAATAATAAATAACATATTATGTAATTCAAATCAAAATTTTTATATATAATACATACCATCCATACAACTCAAAATTCATACTAAACAGATACAAATCCTCAAAGACTCAAAGAATATTATAAATAGCCATTATCTTATCTATTAAAATATATGACCACATTGGTAAATATTAAACGTCAAAACCCAAAATTTTACAAAAAGATAAATTAAAAAAAAATTAAAAAATCACATATACAATAAAGACTTACGTTAAAAAAATCATCAACCCCTATCTCCCTATATACAATACATAAACAGATATAAGATACTCAAAAAATATCACTAAATATTAAAATTTACAAAAATTTCAAAGTCACTTAAGTGGTATAATTAAAACAACCAATCTCAACAAACAATTACTTTAAATTTCTTTTAAATATTTAACAACACAGTAATAATATAACGGCCTTTAAGTATTAATGAAACAACTAAAATTTAGATATGGATATTCACACAAACAAAAAGATAACTTACAAAATCAAAATTAAATTTCAAAGTCAGTCACTCTCTTGCTCTTCAATACCCACACTATTATTTTCACAAAATATTATTATCCACCATTAAGTGAGAGAGTACTAAGGGTAATCGGACCTGAGAAAAAATAACAGAGAGCCCCTAACAGCTAAAGATATAAAGAAAGATACAGCTAAACATACACGCTGGTGGCTCTTATGATAGGCTCCCCCCCCCCCCGTGGATTAACTCATCCAGTGAGGGGGTCTGAGACCCGTGGACCCCCTCCGATCCAGCGGACGAGGATGTACAAGGAGAAAATTGTCATGCACGCCGTTACTACCGCCAACATTTAGAACCTGAAATAGACAACCAGGATAAAAAATGAAGCGAAACAGAGGGGCAGAAAATTTGGGGGATGTAATTACCTTCCTACCATTCGCCTAGAGACGTGGGTCAGGAAGGTCGGCTACGGGAATCGAACCTACAATTATGGGCCACAAAGCTACCGCATCATCCAACCCGCTTCGGTGCATATTATAGGTAAATAATAAATAAAGTATAATTGTACTTAACAATTTTTAAGCTTAAGAGGGTAGATTACAATTTTAATGTCGGTATACATCCCGGAATTACGCATGGTAGGTGATAGCACAAACCACCACTCCACGCAGCAAATGTGGAGTCAGTGGACTGCGTTTCGGATACTCCATTATGTATTGCTTTGTTAACGGCTATAAAAATAATAAAAATAAAAACATGGTTATAAAAGGAATAATAAAACGTTACCCGCCACTCTGCAGTCAATTACTTCATTGCAGTACTTGTTTTAGCTAGCAAAGTTCCAAAGGATGTTGCCTCGGTCTGGGAGTATTCAGCTGCAACCTTCATTCGAAGTGATTTGAACCTGATATGTAATGAATCCATTTGTCTAACCCTCGAGCATAAATTTTAAATTCCCCTAGATCACCCAAAAATTGAAAGCATTCCTAAGGAACTCTATCTAAAGCATTCTTAAATTCACAATGATGTTTAATGTATAGAAATCATTTGTTCAAACACTTACGTGTTTTAATAAAATGTGTCTGTTGACAAAAATCTGTCTAACAAGTGAATGCTGTGGTGCGTTATACAATGACCCGAATTTCTTGTCCTCCACGTACTGTCATTTCATTTATTTAGCAACTTTCAGGGTCAAGGGTCAGAGAAGTAGACGAAGGATGGGTTAGTTGGCTCTTCAGTCAAGAAGAAGGAGTTTTATTGGCGAAACGATTATCAAAATCAGCTAAACGGTTTCTGAGATTGTCCAACACACATACAGAGAGTTTCCTTTTATGATTGTGATTATCAGGAAGCGAAGAGGATGTTAATCCATTAAGCGCACAGTCGGCGGTTATACTTCTGGAGAGCTCCAAGAAGAAGGGCACTGATGGTGACTAGATCCAAGGGGGCCGGAGCTGACACAAGCGGAGTCCTTAACGTTTCCGGATATTACATCCTGACACCCACAGAGATGCGCGAGTACATTACAT
Organism: Mantis religiosa; assembly: GCA_030765055.1. Classification (NCBI taxonomy): domain Eukaryota; kingdom Metazoa; phylum Arthropoda; class Insecta; order Mantodea; family Mantidae; genus Mantis; species Mantis religiosa. The sequence continues at coordinate 384,587,603 of CM060950.1, forward strand.
GTGCGTAATTTATCTGTAATTCACATGTTAAATGTGAAATTAATGTAGAAAACCGTTTTGTAAACGAAGTAAAATAAACTGGCATATTGATTTGAAAATCTAAACAATTACTTAATTTCTTTTAGGTTTATTTACGCTCTGGCATACAAAAATATATAAACCATGGTACCCATTTTTATTAGTCATTTAGTACATTCAATTTGGAACATCATTTCAACTAGCGAATTATTAATGTTAATCAGATCATTATATGTATACTTTAAATTGTTATATTGATAGAAAAAGAAACGCCTTTATCGATTACACTTTTGAAATAAAATCACCTTTTTACTTTATTCTTTATAGTAGACTACTGGTGTTTTTATTCATTTCTAATAACAAAGGGATGGATGAGAAAAGAAAAAAACAACATTACAAAAGAGCTAGAGGTTTCTCTTTCTTGTTTCAGAGGAGAAGGAAGTGCTTGCATCAGCATCTCAACCAGAGCATTATGACTATGGTTTCGTCACTAAATTAGTATTTACTCCTTGATGCATCAGTGGTAACTTCTCATTACATTTTCTTGTACCACAGTCCATAATGCACATTACGAAAGCTGTTAACTGATACTATATTTCAAGATCACTATCACATGTAAACACTGACTGGAATAATTCTCCATCAATAACACTCCGGTTGTTGAACGTAAAATATGACTTTATGTATTGGGCATTCTATTTATTTTACATTTATTACGGTAAGTACGCGTTATGCATGCGTATTATACTGTAATTTAGACAACTCTATCAGTTCTTGGCAATCCGTCGCCTACCTCCCGTGTGGGGAGGGATTCGTCCCTTTCAGCTGTCAAGGTGCGGGCGCTGCGGACCCTTAGCACTCGTGGTACCTCTGACGTTACTAGAGGAACCTCGGGCCGAACATTCGAGCCCCTCCCCCTGGGAGTTGTTCGGATTGGGTTGGACTCGCGGGGGTAGTGTGTTCCCGACACCCACGGGAAATTGGGTACCTCCAGCCAGGCTTTGGCCACCCGGATGGGGTAGAGGGTTGCCTCATATGTCCCGGGTACTAGCCTGCAGAGCTAGTAGCTGGTGTGCTAGATCACCGGTGGCCCTACCAAGGTTTTTGGTAGCTGGTTCATTAAGAACCGGCGCGTAAGTGGCGTATCCACTTCCGTCCCGTCTGCCGTGTGCAGCGGGGGGGGGGGCAGTTTATAAAATAGGTACTGTCCTACGGTAAATATACCCGAGAGGCCCGGGTTCTGGTCCTACGGGTCCAGGACTAATGGGAGTAGATCCTCACATTCAATCCGTCGCCTATCGTTCCCTCGCGTGATCCACGAGCCCTGAAACTTTCAAAGGAAATATTAAATAAAAGGATATGGTGAATAGAAAAATTCGCAAGCGATGTATAATCCACCCCAATATGTGCCTACGCCCAGGAAAGGCAGCGAAGAAAGCCAAGTCGAGAGGGGCCATGGCAACGAGGATCAAACCCTGGAACCTTCTGATTACAGACATCATAGGAAGCATTGCAGTCACGCGTTTGATAAGTTTGCCATGTAGATCATAATATCAGTGAGGATTAGTTAATGAAAAAAGATAATAAAATAAATTTGATGGGGCCAATAAGACACTATGTTTCTGTTTTCACACAGGGCACTTTCAGATAAGACAAGCTTGTTTTACATAAACCCATCTCATTAACATATCAGGGGGAAACATATCGCCCTATTTTTGTTTCACCCTATAGTGCTGTATGCCCAGTCCCGCAATTTACATCTCCACCACTACCACCACCACCACTTCTCCAATTAACTGCGCACTCCAACACAAAAGCTGGAAATGGGTTTTCGGGGAGAGGCAATCATTTATTGATATTCCAAATATGTAGTTAGAATCGTAATCATATGATTATTAATTTGTTGGGAGGTTGCTATGCGGCTGTTTTACAGGGATCGGGGGCTTGTAAACTGGTGCTGTATTTTTACACTGAACATTTTTCTTCGCCCCTTCTCTGTTGGCCCCACCTGTTTCTAAGCAAATTTCTTTCCCATTTGTCTACCTCACAGTGGGTTCTTCTAAATTAATGTATAAAACTGCTGAATATTCCCATTATTCTGTTGATTGCTTACAGAATGATAACAGATTAACTGGCTAACCCGACGTTTCACGTTTTAAACTCCAATGGTGAGTTTAATACATTTAATTTTCTTCTCATGTTCTTTATGAAATTATTGTCTATGGTCTAGTGGCTTTGTATAGTAAACCGTCACCTTATATTTTTAATTTCGTACAGTCCTGAGTATTTAAGGGACACTGGGACTGAAGTTTCTATTTTCTATATTACTCTTATCTACAAACTTCAAACTTTGCAGGCCTAATGGGTTTTATATTAGAAAATAACACACCAGTTTTAGTAATTTCTGATCATTACTTTTCAAGGAATTAATTTTTTTATTTTAATTGAAGTTCATGGCAATATTAAAGTTAATGCATGCGCATCAATAACCATGCTAGTGGAATAACTCTGTTATTTTGTCATTCCTACTAACTGTATAAACAACCTCAATCTCTGTGTAGAAGAACAATACATTACCTTTAGGAAAATTATTTTTTTAATTATATAGTCCATTGAATTTAATTTTTAGTACTTTTCTACATTTAAAATTTTGTTACAGCCAAACCAAGTCGTATATCTTATAGCCTGAGACTGATGTTTTAGACCCACATATTGTCACCCAATTATCGGAAGGCGCGACCAACTGGTGGCTGGGTGAGGGCCGGGAGGCATTCGACCACGCCTACCCATTTATCTTATAGCGCTAACGAAGAGATGGTTGGAAAAACATCACTGGCCGTCTCTTTCCCCTCCCCCTGCCGTCTAGAACCTTCGGGGTGATTCACTGAAACGCGAGACTTCCAGAAACAGCGATATTCCTATAAAAAGGGGCTGCAGTTGGCGAGTCAGTTCAGTTCTTGGCGAGCAGCCGTGAGGAGCGCCCAGTGAGGGAACGGACTGGAAGACTGTGTACGTGCATCGGAGGAGTGTACGTAACTGCGAGTGCAGAGTGGAATTGTGACGGACGAACTGGTGAATTGTAATTGTGTGCGCTACGTAATTCTGTGTAATCGGCAAGTGTCCCAACTGTAATTCGGTGGAAATAAAGAACATGTTGAGTCTGTGCAATTGGACTTTTAATTTCACGAACCCACAAAGTTACAATATGGAGCATATGTTCAAAAAAAATTCAGAGCCACAGCTCTACAACTAAAGCAGTGGGAGCAGATATTCTATTAAAAATGTAAAATGGAGAAAAATCCCTTTTTCTAAAAATATGCACCAAAAATAGTAATTACACTATTTTGCAAACTGTTTACACTGTTCTGCACATTATTTACACTGTCATCTCTACTTCTATGTACACTGGTATTCAAAATTTGCTTATTATTTTCACTAATGCATAGTCTGCTATTTAAATTACTATTTACACTATGTACTATACATAGTTTGCACCTAGTGCTTGAAATCCTGCAAATTTCTTCTGGCTTTTACAAATATAATTTGATTAGCATTAGCATGTTCATCTATGTCCATTTGCAAAAGTGAAGCTGAAATATTAGATGTTCCTCTATTTCCAACTGTACATTTGAAATGGAAATCTGCTCCCAATTTTTGCTTTTCCATCTAGCTGCACCAAGTTTTCTTACAGCTTCCTTCTTTTCGTTATTTCTATTCATCGGCTTACGCCAACATGATGCACCAGCATGAATTATGCTGTTTATATAGTTAACAATACATAAATATAAATAAATAAATAAATAAATAAATAAATAAATAAATAAATAAATAAATAAATAAATAAATAAATAAATAAATAAATAAATAAATAAATAAATAAATAAATAAATAAATAAATAAATAAATAAATAAATAAATAAATAAATAAATAAATAAATAAATAAATAAATAAATAAATAAATAAATAAATAAATAAATAAATAAATAAATAAATAAATAAATAAATAAATAAATAAATAAATAAATAAATAAATAAATAAATAAATAAATAAATAAATAAATAAATAAATAAATAAATAAATAAATAAATAAATAAATAAATAAATAAATAAATAAATAAATAAATAAATCAATCAATAAATAAATAAATAAATAAATAAATAAATAAATAAATAAATAAATAAATAAATAAATAAATAATAAATAAATAAATAAATAAATAAATAAATATATCAATAAATAAATAAATAAATAAATAAATAAATAAATAAATAAATAAATAAATAAATAAATAAATAAATAAATAAATAAATAAATAAATAAATAAATAAATAAATAAATAAATAAATAAATAAATAAATAAATAAATAAATAAATAAATAAATAAATAAATAAATAAATAAATAAATAAATAAATAAATAAATAAATAAATAAATAAATAAATAAATAAATAAATAAATAAATAAATAAATAAATAAATAAATAAATAAATAACTAAATAAATAAATAAATAAATAAATAAATAAATAAATAAATAAATAAATAAACAAACTCTGCTTTCTTATGTTCCGATGCCTAGATTCTATATCGGAACCTTTTAACTATTTCTTATTTTCACTTATAAATTTATTAATTATAAGAATAACTTTTTTAATTGTTTGCAGAAACAATAACCTAAGTGACTGCTAAACTTTGCAGTCAACTAACCTAACAACTATCCTAATTATATTTTTTCTTTTGTTTCCAAATTAGTCTCTCTCTTCAATTATATATATATATATATATATATATATATATATATATCGCTGTCAAGTCAGTCTGATTTCAGTCTATTATCACCTTGTTAGTTTATTAGCTCTTCTCCTCCCAACTCATGGATATTTTCAATTTCAAAATCTCCTTATTCCTCTTCTTCTACTGGTGTTGTTTCCTCAATTGGATCTCTTCCTATGTTCATATTTCCTTCCATCTCTCGTCTTTGGAGTCTAGTTGATCGTCTTATTTGTTGAAGTGTTGCAGGTGTAGCCAATTCTATTGGTGTCGATTTCTTAGAAGTTATGTATTGTTCCCAAGCTTTTGTTGAGATGATGTTTGTTATTGTGTCTAACTTGTTGAACTCCTCTGCATCTCTTATTATTTCCCATGTTGTCTTTCCTTGCAGCTCTTGTCTCAAATTATCCACTTCTCGATGCTCTTGACACCAGAAAATTTTGTGTTCTGGTGTATCCTCTATGCTGCATGCTGTACATAGCCTTGTCGCTCGTCTTCCTATCCTCTTAAAGAGGTGGCATAAGGTCCATGTCCACTAATAAAATGGATTATTCCTTTAGTCGGTTTGAAGTGGCTCATCCTTAGTCTTTCTTCTATTGTTGGAAGTAGTTCATAAACTCGACGTCCTTCCTCTATGCTGTCCCATTCGTTTTGCCATTCCTGTAATATTGTCCTTTTAATTTGCATCCTTGTCTCACATTCTACACCTACTATTTCTCGTACTTTTTGCCGCTTATTCTTTCTTCTCCAGTATTCTGCACCTCTATATCTTATGATCAAGTCCATCGGCCATATCCCTAGGATTACGAATAGAGCCATCGTGGGGGTGGTCTTAGTTCCGCCTGCATACCGTAAAAGTATCTGTCTTTGTGTTCTTCTTAGTAGCACTTAGTTTCTTTTATTGCAAAGCCTTTGAGCCCATGTACTTTGCTCCGTATCCCATAATCCCAGCTGCAATACTTGTATGCTACAATTTGATGATATCAGTGGGTAATTTAAAATTCCTTTGAATCAATGACGTCAACTTTCCCATCACTTTTGAAGTTTTGTGTCTTATGTAATCAATATGCGTATTAAAAGTCAAATTCTCGTCAACAATTATACCTAAGTATTTGAAACTTTGCCTTCTTGGTATCGGTGCATTGTTTATTCTAATTACTGGGTTCCTCTTTAGTTTACCTTTCGTTACTACATAAGCTGATTTTGAGGATGCGATAGTTAGTTTTACGTCATTGCACCAGTCTAGCAAGGTCTCAGTGATATTCTTAGCCTTGTTTTCTATTTCTTTACGATTATTCCCATCTATAATTACCATCAGATCATCTGCATACGCTATAACTTCTGATGTGGAATTTATATGTCGTAATCTCTCCAGAATTGGTTCAGTTAGTATATCCCAAAAGATAGGACCCAATATTGACCCTTGAGGGCATCCTTTTGTAACATCTCTGATTAATTTTCTGCTTTCAGCTACTAATGTTACGGTTCTGTCTTTACAGTAGTCCCTCAACATATTATATAAACATCTTGGGTAATCTTTGTCTCTCATAATTATAGTTAACAATACACTACCCTACAAGAAAAGCATATAACTTGCATTTATTTCATTATTTAAAACTGTAAACAAACGCACATTTCTCTTATGGCAGTCGCCATCATACATTGCAGCGAACACAGGCTGTCAAAACAGGAATGAATCTACAAGTTTTCGCTAAGTTTATTGCAAATAACATAGAATTATCACAGATATTATGAACTGTTTTGTATTTTCTTAGCTAATAAAACACTCAAGGTATGCTGACGACTTTGCTTGAATGTTTTCTGATTAAACACTTTGTATTGAATACATAGTAATAGTTTACCAAACTGTCTCTAGATAGCAGCACTAAGTTATGCCGCAAGATTTGAACGCAGTTTTAGAGAAAAAGCTGCCAAAAAACGATCAGAATTGGCAAAAACAGACCATCAAGCTGGATAAGGAAGAAAGGAGCCGTTTAAATTGCCACGCCCTGAAAATTTAAACCCTGCGTGGACCTTTAAAAATGGCGGAAATAAAAAAATCTCTTACCATAATTCAATAAAGACTTTTTGGGCTATTTTTCAGTCCCAGTGTCCCTTAAAATAACGGAATGTTAAAATGAAGGCAATTTTATCCATCGACAAGCGCCAAAAATGATGTCATAGAGGTTTTTTTTTATTTATCCAGATTTATTGAACCCTATTTTACACAGTGGTATATTAGGGTTAGAGTTGATACATAAAATATACAATTAAAACAAAAATATTTTAAATACTAGAAGGAAGAAAATATGTTTTAATCTGATGCATATTAATTTAAACTATTCCAGACGTTTAAACACTGAGTTTATAAACATCATGAAGTACTTATACTGTTGTGGCTTCATTAGCAAAGATGTGAGCGGAGCAGAAAATTCAGTTCCTAGAGAGTCTAGCTTGAATATTAATTCTTGTCTTTCTCTCCAGAAAATGGGACAACAGAAAAGGAGATGAACCACAGTTTGAAATTCTTCACCACACATGCACTCGGGGTTGGATGTTAGCCACTGAGATGACTATTGCTGATGATTACTGCAACAACAAAAACAATTGAGAGATTCATTATTTCTATAGGATAAACAGCGACACTGACAATGAAGCATCTTTCATAGACAAGAGCATTGCTGATGAAATGTTTAACATTACACCTTTTCCGCTTGAATAAATCGCTTTTTTAGGAACTATTCCTAAACAAGTTGTTTAAAAAGAAAAATATAACATTATTAGGTGGAATAAACCATTATTAAAATGTCTAGTGTGCTTAAAATAAAATTTTATTAGGTTTTGCTTCACAGATCACCGAAATTCTGCGGATTCTTATTTTTGTGAGGCTTATTTATGTGCTTTATTCACAAAGAAGGCAATCCCGTGAACTTCCTCCTACATGTTTTACTCTGTGTGATTCTACTCTCACCGTATGCCGATGTTACAGTGATCAGCGACTTTGGTATGCAGTCCCTGAAAAACTTTATTTTGCTTTGGACGATCAATAATAACACAGGAAAATTATCAACTTTATCAAACCATGCAATGTTAATGTTTAACTTCAAAGTAAACTTCTGTATTTTATTGACAAAAAATGTAGCTGTGTATTTATTTTTGTAATAATCCAATGTTCTTTCAAAGTATTCCTCAATGTTTAGTCGCGATATGACTTTATTGTTGAAGCAACTTTAAATAATGAATACATTAAAAAAAAAAGGAAGGCAAAACAGCTATTTAAGTTGTTTTAGGTGTCAAATCCTCATCTATATTACTTAGCTGATATGAAATCCGTATATTCTACTTCAGGAAGCTTGCAAACGAATGGCTGCGCCCCGAGTGAGTGGTTAGACCACTCGGCTCTCGCCAAGGCGGCCCAGGTTCGATCCCAGGTGACCGCAAAGTGAGATTGGTGATGGAAAACACGGCACTGGGGCGGGTTTTCTCCCCCATTCCATTCCACCGGTGCTCCATCTTCATCTCATGTATAATCAGTGTCACCGCCTGTGGTGCCGCATACAGTAAACGCGGGCGTTTAGCACCACACACACACATTTGCAAACGCAAATGTATTTTAAAAATTTTTGTCATAAAGCGAGGGGAAAATGGGTTAAACCAAAAAGATCCAGCCCCTGTTAATGAGTGTTTTAGTTGGTTTTCCTTCTTCCTTTTGTTTTTGTTTTCTTTTATGGAAATATCAAAAGTTAGACCACGTTTAGCCTCGTTTTCATGTTGTCGTTGTTTGAAAAGTACTACGTATAATAAATAATTACGTAGGTAAAATATTCTGTATATACAGGACTTTTTTCAGCCGGAACGCACCGGAACGCGTTCCGGTAAACTTTTACAAACTCCAATGAAATTTCAAATTGAAATTACCGCCCATATTGAGTGCAACAGTTTGCATTTTGTGATCATCGTGAATGCAGAAGTAATTATTTAATACACTGCGTTTAGTGCTGCCATCTTCTGTTCCTTAAACTAAAACTGACTTACAGCTGCCTATCGCACCATTTCCGTTCCTTAAAATGAGTAGGATTACAGAGTGCAGCCTATACATGAGCAAACGGCAATACAAGGGTAAAACAAACAGGCTATAGTAAGATGCAATCCTCTTCTGTGCGTCTGCTTGATTAATTGCAATTATGTTATTTTCCGAGAGTAGAGTCTGATAGGTTTCAGATATTTAGATTTATTGTACAATATGATAGAGTGAGAGAGTTCCATATTTTTACAGAAAAAATCACTATAAGTATATATTAAAGTTATTTTTCCCATTATATACCCGTAAAAGTACAGTTACACATAATAAATCACAGTAGCATTTCGCTGTTCCAGTAAACAGTTAACTAGGGAATGGAGCGTTCTGCTAGAAGAGGTCAGTCCACCTTTTTCCGTGAAATGTGAAAATGTGTTATGAAGGTTTATCTCTATTAAAAGAAACAAATACAACAATAAACTATTATAAGAACAGTTTTTAGAAAAGTGAATAGGGGAAATGGTGTGAATGCAACACATCATATTTTTTATCTACTTATGCTCATCGCGATAAGCATTTGTAGAAATGGTTGCATCACATAGTGTAGGTAGAAGGGGAAAAGAAGCAGGAAGCGATAGTTAAATCATTAAAAGGGAGGGTTGTTATATGTTAACTTTGTGTGACTTCGCAAAAAAAAAAAAAAAAAAATCAATGACCTAGAACTTTAAAAAGCGTGAAATATAGGGAAATTCAAAATAAGAGCAACGAGTAACTCGGCTAAGGCCACAAACACTTATTTCAAATAAAATGTGTCCTTTAACTAGATATGTATTTTTTGTCTATTGTTTTAGTGTGGATTTTTTATTTATTTATTTAACAACTTACAGATGAATGAAACGGGCCAAATAATGTTCAAGTGAACCCAGGGTCTATAGAGCTTAGAATTACCCAACATAACATTCAACTTTCAGGATAATGGAAAAACCCGGTAAAAACCTTATTCAGATAATTCATGATTCATCCTGATTGAGATTCGAACTCCGAACTTCCTGAATGTTAGGCGGACACGCTACCCCCCACCACAGAGGCGGACACTTCAAGTGTTATCAGTTATCCAAAATTAAACAAAATTCATCCCGAATGCTGAAGGACTTGACGGACTGTCTCAGTACATAATGTGACTGTCTTTTCCACGATACATAAATTCTCACCTCACCTAAAAATTTGATCTAGTTCCAGATTTCACAGGCACTTCTTTTTCGCGACATAGCGGCATAATGAAATATACATGAGGATGGTTTGGCCTCTTGGGAGTCGAACACAACACCGCTCTATCCTCTCGCAGCAGCATCACTCTCTGTACACAAACCTTCAGAAGCTCACTTGGAGAACAACACCTTTTGCACCAGGAACATTGGCTCCCTCGCGAGAATATTCGCTTATACATCAGCTAGAATCTTCCACAGAGTTCCAGAAAGTTCGAAAAGCAGGGAGAAGGGAAAATCCAAGTAGGTTCTGTTTATCTCTGGTGTTTAAACGCACCGTTACACGATCAGTCAACGTCTTCTACCGAAGTGGTGGTTAAATCTTAAGCATATATTTATAAAAAAGGAAAAGAGAAGGAAAAAACTCGTTCTAGATCCATACTTTGTAAACTATACAATTACGTTAGGTCCAGTAGACAACTCAAGTGTTGAAAAAGGGGGAAAAAGGTTCTAATTCACTTTGACCCATGTAAAGTACGTACAACAAGGATGAATAGCGTTAATAATGCCTTGTAGCAGTTATTTTTATGCTTCATGTTGTTAGAAATAGTCAATTATAATAAATAAAGAAGTCAATTTATAATAAAATAAACAAGTGATGTAAAGTGGGTAATGGTGTAACCATGGCAACGGATCATGGTGACTTGAATATTTTAAAAAGATTTTATTCTTTTGTTTGTTTGTTTGTGAAAGTATTAGAGATAAGACGTATATTTGTCTATCCAAGTGTGTGCAGAAACAATTTTGTGTTTGCCCGCCTCGGTAGCGTAGATGGTAGCGCGTCTGCCTTACGTTCAAGAGGTCCCGAGTTCGAATCTCGGTCAGGGTGAGTTAGCTAGATAAGGTTTTCTCCAGAGTTTTCCCTTATCCTGAAAGACGAATGTCGGGTAGCTCTAAGCTCTATGGACCCTGGACACATTTGAGCATAATTTCACCCATTTCATTCACTGTCCGATATGACCTAACGCTGGAGGAATTAAAATAACAAAAAAAAAAAAAACATTGTGTATGCATCAAAGACTTATAAAGTAGCGTGTGTGAAAGAAAGGATATAGTTCACTGTGGAATCTACCGCTGGCTGTAAAAAGACTACTTTAATGACATTTGTAATTGTTTCAAGGAATTTAAAATTGTTTATGAGGAATTAAATTTCCATCTTTGAACAAGAAAAGTATTATTCATTCTTTCTTTAAAGACAGTAATACTATTTTTATCAGTCCCGTTACCGCGATCCTGGGAAAGAAAAACATCTCATCGCTCAACGATTATAGAGGCGCCTAATTATCCAGAGTTGCAGGAGAAACTCCTAGATTTATTCAAAATCGTCACCAGAGGTGAGAAATTAATCTACAAACACCATCATCTAAACAAATTACGTTTTAGCCTTAAAAAGCAACAAAACAACAAAGGCTATGGCTAGGTCACAATATACATTTTATTAATAACCGCCTTTTTTAAAATCAATTGTGTTAGTCATTTTTAGACAGAAAAAAATGTTAAATGTTTCATTTAAGGAGGTGTTCGAAATATTTTGATTTCCTTCAAAATATTCTTGCACAATACCGGAGCCATCGTAAGTTTATATGATGGTGAAAGCAAAGCGGTAAATGTATTACTCCGCAGGCGGCTGTGATTGGAGGGAGTGGTCGCGGCATTTTATCAACCACGTGTCAGACATATGCGCTATCAACGAACTTGAAAAGTTTTGCTTTGCCGTTTTCGATGCCTAAGTAGCTTATGTGGTAGCATAACCTCAACTCATTTATGAATTAAAAATTAAGGCACGGGTCTTTCTGCGGAATAACAGTGCTAAGTATCTGCTTGTAGCCACTTTGGCAATGACTTGAAACTTCTACTGGCATGGAACTGAAGAAAAAAAATATTTTACGTACCTAATTGGAATCTGAAAACGGACGAATTCCTTAAACGATTCCCACTTTCGAGCTTTTCTTTGATATTCCCTTCGCCACAACAATATATCTTCGTACTCAACAATTATATTTTTTCTGTTTCTGTTCACAAATTCAAAACTTATTTCTCGAAGAATGGTGTAGATGCTCGTTTTTCAAAACTCGGATCATTGTTTACTGCTTGAAGTACACTTGTAATTGTGGCGGCTCGTTTCTTTCAAAGAAGCTATGAACCTTGCGATGAATAACACTTTTAACAAATTCATCACATTCACTTTCCACAGTTGACTTCATTCTTTTTCGGTATTTTCCTGGAGTGGAAAGGCCCGTTTTCGCAATCTCACTTCGAGCAACATTGATATTTTGCGCTGACAAATTAACAACGTCCTCAATTGCTACGGTTGAGTATTTTTCACACAACTTGCAAAACACGTTCAATATAAATTGCCTTTTTCCGTTTTTTAAATGTTTTACATATTGCACGGAAGCCGGCATGTTTATACTGTCTTCCCACTTCCTTTTAAGCTGCGCAAGCGCAGGTGCACTCTGATTAATATATACAAATTACGCTTACATTGACCAAATAAAGCACTAATTAATTACTGGTTGACTGTTTTATTTGTAAGAATGTGACGTTGTTTATATATGTTTTGCATTAGATGTAAAGTCCTTAAAATTGATATGCGAACTGTATTTTTCATGCCCAGAGAGTTACAAGGCTAAACAGCCAATTATGTCGCACACGTACACGTGCTTCTATTTACATTGCCATATAAACTTAGCACGGCTCCGGTATATGTAACTAATATTCCATACTTAATGTTATTGTTGCTATGCTCGTAAGTTGACATTCCCGCAATAGTGCGGTATTTCTCCGTAGCAACACATATAGACGATGCACGTTTTAAAATCTAACATTTATCTTCAATTATATGGAAGAGCGTGTAATTTGGACCACTTAACTTTAAGCACTAATAACTGTACATATAACTTCGATAGGGTGCAGAAATTGCTTTAATGCACTAATAAGAGGAAGTAATACCATTATATGAATGTACCGATTTTAGTCGCAGCAACATAATTTGCAAATTGCAATTATAATATTTTTCCTAAGGCGTGTATTTTGGACCAGGGATGTGTAATTCGGTCTGATAAGGTGTGTAAATTGGAGCGCTATATAATACAATTATAACCCACTCATGTACTTTAACATTAGCTTTTATTGACTGAAATGCACTATAAAGGTTGATTTAGCACTTGAATAATCATTATGTATACTGCTAACATTGCTCAGGATATCAAAATGAAGTAAATTAATTTCAACAATTCACTATATAAATGCCATAACATTATTATTTTCAAGTTCTTTGACCCAATTTAAGGTGAGCTTCATTGCTTACTCCAAAATGCACCTGTCACAAAAGTAATAAAGAGAATAATTTATATGGGCACACTCTTCATGAGCCCATCCTTTGCATTTATCGCACTGTATCCAGCCTTCCTCGCGAGATTCCTCGCATATAATACAGCAGGTCTATTCAGAGCATTTGGTTCCATCTGTTCCAAAATGTCTTCCTTTTTGCCCTTGACTGCAGATGTATTAGAAGGCACCGCAAGCGTTTCTTTATGAGGGGTTACTGTCAGGACCACACCTGAAGCCCTTAGATTTGCGAACTTCTCGTGTTGTCATCTGAAAAGTTACACAATTTATATGGTGTGCAACAGAAATAGTTATACAAATGATCATTAGCTACAACATAGTTTTTATAGTTACTGTTTATTTGAAATGTATCACCTAACTTACTTAATCAGTGTAACTTTGTTCGGACCAAATTACACTTTACCTTCGGCCCAAATTACACTACAAGACAGACATTTGTGAATATCACATATCTTATAAACCTAAATTTAATTAACAACATAAATCTACCCCACACTTACTTTTATGTATTGAAGTGTTCTGTATTGTAGTTTTTTTTTCCCTCCAAAGAGGGCTTCTAGGTGGAGGAAAACACTATTATAAAAGCGGAGCAAAATTACAGCGCAAATGCTCTCAGTAAAAATCACAGCCTTCCCCCAAGGTCACTGACGTTGGAATGCCGAAAACTGGGGAGAACGCTTGCAACAAGGACTGCTAAAGATAGCCGTCTGGTTGGTAAAATCTGTTTAGTTAACGCATGTGCAGTTCACAGTCAAAGGAACCTGAGCCTCCCGCCCACTAATGACCGTCATAAATTTATCTCCACACTTCAGAAATGGAACACTGTCGTTGAGGACCAATAGCAACCCTGATTTTATCAAAGCGACAGTTATATGTCTACTCCACGTGGAGTCTCAGTTGCCAAAGTTCCAACTTCCAGTTGATCTGTTTCATTACGTGCAGAAATTCGTTGTGTGTCACGATGTGGAGACCGTGGGAGGGAAATGCAGTGGTAAATGCAAATGAAGTAGTAGATAACTTTCAGTCAAGTGAAAAAAATCAAAGTGAAGACAGCGTGAATAACTGGGCCGAGTTATATTACTGGTAAAACCTCAAAAAAAAAAAAAAAAAAAAGTTATAACGGGGACAATTTCTAAGCAAATTCAAGCGCTTGTTTTGAACACATATAAATATGTGCTGAAAAATAATCTTGGTAAGGGGTCATGCATTGAACCTGATGATAAATTCTCGGAATTCACAGAAATACAGTAAGAAATATTGTGACAAAAAGGAATACCAAAGACGCCGATCAAGTGTGAAAACAAAAGGAAACGTTTCTCTAAAGTAGATAATTTCACATGCGATTTAATTCGTCGAGAAATTTATAGATTCTATGCAAAAGGGAGAGCCCCGACCTTAGACGAATTGGTTGCACATTTGCAAGAAATTTGTGATTTTCCTTATGGGCGCTGCACTTTGCAACGTCTCCTAAAGGAGCTGGGTTTCAAATACCGCACTTCCAGTAAGTTAAAGCTCATTATGGAATCCAGTAGAATTGTAGCTTGGCGATATATATATATATATATATATATATATATATATATATATATATATATATATATATATATCAAAACTAAGGAAGTTTCTCAGTACGATATTACTGTCATCTGTGACCATTCTTTTAACATTACCGTGAATCAAAGCACACGCTGGTCCAAATTACACGGTGCTCCCATATTAATATTTACGCTAATATCTTAATTCCTAAAATTGAGATTGATATAAATAAACATAGTGCAAAAAATAGTATGCGCTGCTAATGTTGTAAGCACATAACGGAATCTCGGAAATTGAAAAATCCTCGTTCAGTAAAAGGTGCTTACCACATTAGTATCGCAATATATTATTATCACATCCTTGGAGCATGTTTATCTTTAATATCCAGTTTTGTATATGTTCGAATTGTTGTTTAAGAATTACGTTGTCCACATATGCGCACGGGCAGCTTTTTAAAAAAGGGCGTTTTTTATTTCAGGAGGTCTCAAAAATGTATTTCTGATAAAATTCGATAAACAGTTTTTAGGTAGTATAAAATATATCTATACCTATGCACGAAGTAGGTATACAGTCCTCAGTTTAATTCACAGTAGTCGACAGTTGTCCGTTTTCAAAATACTCCATTTTAAATGGTTGAATTCTCTAAAGTGACGGAACAAGTTTAAAAACCTGCGATCCTTGTTTTTTCTCTTTATTCTCAAAATAACTCTTTGCTACGACTTTTAAACTGATCTATAAACATTAATGCTAGCAATTATGTATTCATTTCACGTTATTTATTAGCAAAAACTTAAAGTGAATAACGTTACGTGAGTAGAAGGTTCTGTGAATTTTCTAAGAGCTTCTGAGGGAATTAAAGTGCTTCCTGGAAATTGGCGCTTCCTAGAAATCGAATTTATTATCTAATGTAATGCTTTCTCTAGCGTAGAAGGTAATGAACCGATTGCCGCAGCTGCTAACAAGCTGCGAATTTACCTGTGCCTATTGTGATCGTTCGTAAACGATACGCAATTCAGTTATGCATATAAATCGGTTAACATTTCGTCGGAAAAGATGTTACAAAGGTAGTAAACGTATACTTGAAAGTTAATATCTGAGCATCACGGGTGAAGGAAAGTGGATATATCTTTCAGTACCCTTTATCGTTTATTGCTTCCTTTATCGCTTCCACAACATGAACATCTCAATGCAAGTCGATATATGAGGCGTGCAGCTATTATCTTGGATAGTATCGTTTATTCTCGAGCCGACATACGTGTATCGTTGAGTATGCTTCGTTTATGTTAAGGAATGTATCACATCTCATCAGAAATAACAGCAATGGTACCGACAGTTCATTGCTCTCATGCGCAGAGCTAGAATTTGTAGCCAAGTGCCTGTTTTCAGAGTCTCAAAATATCATTTTAATAATTAAAATGTCCTAAAAGGATGGCTGAAGCTTATTTTAATTTTTTATACCTGGAACTGCCCACAATTAGTAATTATCTCTAATATTAATACCAATTATAACCGAGCGGGATGGCTCAGGCGGTTTCTTCTGTGGCCCGTATTCGGAATGTCCGGATTCGATTCCCGTAGCAGACCAAACTGATCCATGAATTTTTCGGGGGGTTTCCCGGGTGGCTGAATGCTGTGTAGGTTAATTACTACTTCTTTAACTTCCCTCTTATACTACTATATGGTGTCATACAGGCGACTGCAAAGTGAGATTTGTGATGGACAACACGGCGCTGGGGCGGGTTTTCTCCAAGATCTCCGGTTTCCCCCGCCATCTCATTCCACCAGTGCTCCATCTTCAGCTCATGTATCATCAGTGTCACCGCCTGAGGTGCCATATGTAGTAAAAACACTACACTTTTCATTACGTGGTGTCATGATATTTTTGTTCCTCTTAACCATTATGCGAGATAAGGAACGGAATCTCTAGATCAATAAGAGAGAGAACCCAGGATGGGTGATCAGCCCGATGCCTGGTATGAGAGTGAGGGAAGTGGATGTCAGAATGAGGACGGGGTGAAAGTTGATGGAGCAATTGGTGGAATGCTGGCCGGAGAAACCGGAGGACGCGGAGAAAACCCACCCCAGTGCCCTGTTGTCCACCACAAATCTCACTTAGCCATCTCCTGGGATCGAACTCGGGCAACCGTGGTGAGAGCCAAGCGGTCTAACCACTCTACCAAGGCGTGGCTAGGTTAATTACATCCCCCGAATTTCCTTCATTTCATTTCATCTCCATTATCAGTTCATATCGTCTCTCATCTGGTGATCTCTTTCAGGGTAGAAGTGTTGGCGGGTGTCTCGGCGCTGCATGGCAGGATGATATGCTCTGAGTAAGGATCCTTCGGTAAGTCGGTTGCTGGGACCACTTCCAAACCACAGTAGAGGACGCTGTTCGTTGTACTGGGACTTTTATCTAGAAACCCTGCCCTCTGCACTGCACTGCGCTGGCTCCTTGGTTCAGCCGTCCTCTGTCTCCTCTTTTCCTCTGGCCTTATCCTTCCTCCGGGGGACGCCCCACTTGGGACGCGCGTGGTAATTTCAGGAACCATTAAATTGAATTTGCTAATTCTTTCACCAGTGAAACTTCCAATTCTTTCTCATGGACATGCAGATACAAAGCCATAAATTACTAAAATATTCAAAATGATTTTGAAATACTTAAGCTTAAATGAGTGCAATAGAGTTAAATATATACATTAAATAAGATGTAAAAGATGATTTGAGAAAATTGGGGGTTAATGGCTGGAGAAGAAAAGCAGAGGAACGAGTAGAATGGAAGAGGGTGGTTAGGGAGGCCAAGGGCCTACATGACCTGTAGCGCCAACTATCATTGGGCTCTCTCCATTATGCGAGAGAAGACAGACTCCGGGAAAAGTGATGGAGAAGGCCTACCCTGAAAATGTGTACAGATCTTCACATTACACCATAGCACTACTTTTAAATAACAAAATAAAAACCAATCTTAAAACGGAGACATTTTTAATTAGTAATGTAGGACTATCTCTAAAACCATTCCACCGATTTTGAAACTTCTTTCATCACTAAGAAGTCATGTTCTCCCTGGGACATGGGCTATGAAACCTCCAACTTCAATTTATAGGCTACTAAGACACAACAATATTTATAAGTCATTGTTGAGAATAAACAGAAAATCGGTTTATGCTGTATTCCGTAGAGAACACATGATAAAACAAAAGCCGATTACATTGCACTCCAAACAATACATATAGAACAGAAGACAGCTTAAAAGAGATAATCGACCCTATATAAAACAGTACGATCCATGGTAAAAATCGTATATTATATTTATTTCTTTAAATGATATTTATCAGACACCACAGATGCACAAGAAATGAATTAATAATGACACAATGACAATATCTGTGAATTACCTTGGTACTACAAGCGGATACACTGAGGTTTCTGATAACCCTTATTTCCTTGTGTACGTATGTTGTATTATAACTATCAGATACGACAAATAATTGTATAAAACTATAAAAATGCTAACAATACAAAGCAGTGAATCTAAATTATATGTTGGCAAATGAGATTATTTTTCTCGATCACCGCTTCAAAGAGGTTGGTACATGAGTGCAGAATCTTCACGTGTATTTGGTTACCTGTATGTTAAGCGTTTCTGCATTATGTGCAAACCAAGTTATTAAATAACTCTGGGACAAAAGGGAAGATACAAATGATTAAAATAATTATTTGGACACTCTTGCAGCATCAAGGGCTGCATCAGGACATGCAAACCTGTCGGGGTGAGTAGGCGGTAACGCTTGGGACTCGCATTCGGTTCCATCAGCCGACCAGTCTCACAAAAGGTTTTTTCGTGGTTTTCCTTGCTAGGTTGGTTACTTTCCACGACCTACCATCCCTACGCTTTATTTAATCCAGTTTTTCGCTGCCAGTGTTGTGGAATTCGTGCTAGCGTAGGGCGCCGCTGTGGCCGCTGTCTGTGCGGGGAGGGGTGGTGCCGAAACTCGCTAGGAACCGCCTCTATAAATACCAACTATAAATTTCCCTCCACCAACCAGCAGCCTAAGTGCGTTCCGTTGAAGCATCTCTGTCTCTCTATTTCTCCCCTCCCAAGTGTTTACAACAGGATCATTTTAGTTTGAGACAGATTATAGTTAAAGGCGGTTGAAATATATAGAGAGTGAACCAGACCACACGTAGCATTCATTTATTTCGAAAATACAGCATTAAAATTTTCGAAACAAAAATTATTTATGACTAGGGAACACATGAACTCAATCAGCGGAAGGTCTCAGGTGGTAACATCTGTAATCCACTTTAGGGAGGTCGTGAGTTTGACCTTCTTGACCCTGGGTTTGCCCCGGTAGCTAGGCGAATAAGGCTTATTATAACCCTCGAATATTCTCTCCCACATTTCAACTCACATCTATTTTAGTTCTCCCTTCATCCAATTCCTTCTTTCAGGCGATAGGTATCTCGAGCTCTGCCTGGCAGGGAAAAAGGATGCTCTCTCTAAACCTCCCTTTCCTGCGGTCTGGTCTTTGGCTTCTGAGCCTGCCAGACTGCGGGCCTACTCTAGCGGGGTAAGGTGCCGGTGTACTAGACGCCTCCGGGGAAACTAGCCTCTGTTGCCAATTGGACGCCCTATGTGTCCTCTCACCTCACCTTCCCTCCCAGGGTACAGCTCAAAAAGTCACATCACCTAATCTCTGTTTCATATAACCTTGCCCGCTGACATGTATAACTCCACGGTGTATAACCTTCCCCCTCGCCCTAATTGGCTAATGCTTTCGCGTCATAGGCCATAGGCGGTGCCTTCCCGTCACATTTAAACCTGCAGTAAACGTCATAATAATTTCCAGGAAAATAAATAAAATCATACAAATAAGAATATGAAGGCACGCAAAAATACAAGTTTATAATGAAACTGAGCAAGTTGAAACTGAATGAATGAGCAATGAAACTAAAACAAGTTTATAATGAAAGGCCTTCGGCCCTTTTCACTGGGATTTTTTTAAAACCAGCACACATACCTTGCAAAAATGCTTGTGTTTAAGTCTTAAAAGCCGTGTCACGCCATACTTGTCGCGTGTCCTTCATTCACCCAAGTCTCGTCAAGGTAGTATATTTTTGTTATTTGTATCCCAGTACAATCTAATTGCCCTTAAATAACGTCTTCGCCACACAGCAATATCGCCCCTGGAGTGGTAAGTTTTCTGTTGTTTCAATTTCATGTCGCGATGTTCCTACACATCTAATACTCACACCTGTAAGTTCAGAGCACAGCTGTTTGACTTCTCCCACTGACAAAGACGGATTCTTCTTTGTGAGTGCATTAAACACATGCAACACAATTCTTTTTTCGCCGCTTTGTAAAGGTTTTCCTTGCGATGCTTCAGCGAAAAAACTGGCGGTAGACTCCGCCATTATACATATAATAAGTACAAGCGCAATAACGATCAATAAAATAATTTAGCTCTCGCACTCGGTACAACACACCTTCGAATGGCGATATATGACTAATTCAGTTCAAAACAAGGTCAGTGATAAAAGTCATATAAACAAATATGTCACCACTACCGCTAAATCACGTGCTATCGTGCCATGTGCTTGAGAGCAAAGGAACCTTCTCTTTACTTCGTTTAAGAATTAACATACATTTAAGACAAATCAACTCTGTTGCGTAATATATTTAATTAAAACAGTTACGAAAATATAAATTTGACAATTCTCTTTTTCAACATATAAAGTTATATCACCATGTTAAATAACGAACTAATTTTTACCGCACTACAGTCTATACTACATCAGCAGCCAATGAGAGGTGATAAGGTCACGTGACTTGTTAGAGATACGGGGCAAGCTTATGTGAAACAAAGGATTAAGTCCTCACCCCTACTACTTACCTCACCTTCACTTAAGTTTAAACTCATCAATAGGGAAGTAGGATGAGTAGTTCATCCCTAAAATTCCAAATGGGAGTGACTTTTATATTATCTCTTACGTGTGTGGTGCAAAATGCTCTAATAAATCAAAGAACAGACGAATAGCTTTTACAATCCATTCTTGCGAAGGGCATGTCTCTCGTAACTATTTATTTTAAGTTTTAACGTTCTTTTTAACCGATTAGATTATATCTGACGATGACGAAATGGGTGAATTGATGTTTCAATAAGCCCGAAGTTCATAGAAACTACAGTTAGTTACCCAATATTCACCTTACAACATAAGGACAAACCGTGGAAGGAAACCTTATCCAGATAACTCACCCTATACGATTTGAACTAGGTAATCTCTTGAATATGAGACAAACTCACTGCCCCTACACCACAGTGGAATAT
>CM060950.1:384609887-384632387 GCA_030765055.1 Mantis religiosa
CACTTAGCCCATATTTATTAAATAAACTAAAACGTTAATTAAAGAAGCTCCTGGAGAAAAGTTATAATATAATTTTATTTTATATAATATAATTTTCCTTGTGGCAGAAGGCTCGTTTAAAAAGAAACTATGTTCTTTAACAAAATCACCCATTTGCCCTAAAACACCAAATGGCCTTTCTCTTTACTTTTTAGGGGATTTCACAGTTTATGTTTGTTTATTTTCGGTTCTCACGTTTGAAGCGGTGTTCACAGGTACACCAATTGCTTCAGACGTCAGTTAAATTTTTCACAGCTAGGGTGTCACAACGTTTAAAGATAAAAGTTAAACACGTTTAACACCAACTTTGAGAGGTTTTCTATACTTATGTTTCTGTACACTACTCAGAAGAACCAAGTTCTCCGCCAAAGTGACTTAATACGCGAACACGCACTACAGGTATTGCTAAACAAATTGGTATGCATAGTTTCCAAATAGCAAACTAAGAGCGAGTCACTTATGCTTTTATGATGCTTCCAATCCACACCGCACCCAGGGTATTGGTTCCGCTGCAGAGGGTAAGCACAGTGTGTGCAGAAAGTTGATCCCCCTGACACTGCTATAGTCTGTTTAGTTAACTCGTGTGCACGTCGGCCGCTGCCTTTGACGAACCCTCATAATCGTTTTACAACACAGACCCTCCTTCTCCCAGTCCTTTCTGCAAGGTTGTCACCTTTCTCGATACGTCATGGGTATCGTACGAGGTTTCGTCTAAATAAATTATCTTATGTCCATTGCTGCGAAACTCCCCTAGTTTTGACAAATATATATATATATATATGTGTGTGTGTGTGTGTGTGTGTGTGTGTGTGTGTTTGTGTCGCCAAGCTACAATTCTACTGTATTCCATAATAACTCTTATCTTATTCAAAGTGCAGTATTTGAAAACCAGCTCCTTTAGGAGACCGCGCAAGGTACAATGCCCATAAGGAAAATCACAAATTTCTTGCAAATGTGCAACCAATTCGTCTAAGGTGAGCACTCTCCCTTTTGCATAGAATCTATAAATTTCTAGACGAATTAAATCGCATGTGAGTTTATCTACTTTAGAGAAACGTTTCCTTTTGTTTTCACACTTGATCGGCGTCTTTGGTATGCCTTTCGTCACAATATTTCTTACTGTATTTCTGTGAATACCCAGAATTTATCATCAGGTTCATTGCATGACCCCTTAACAAGATTATTTGTCCGCGCATTTTTATATGTGTTCAAAACAAGCACTTGAATTTGCTTAGAAACAGTTCCCGTTATAACTTTGTTTTGTGAGGCTTTTCCAGTAATATAACTCGGCCCAGTTCTTCACACTATTGCCATCACCTTGATTATTTTCACTTGACTGAAGGTAATCTACTACTTCATTTGCATTACCACTGCATTTCCCTCCCACGGTCTCCACATCGTGACACACAACGAAAACTGCACGTAATGAAACAGATCAACTGGAAGTTGGAACTTTGGCAACTGAGACTCCACGTGGAGTAGACATGCGACTGTCTCTTCGAGAAAATCAGGGTTGCTATTGGTCCTCAACGACAGTGTTCCATTTCTGAAGTGTGGAGATAGATTTATGACGGTCATTAGTGGGCGTGAGGGTAGTTTCCTTTGAGGGGCCAACTGACTCGAGTTCACTAGATAGACTTTACACGCCAGACTGTATGACTGTCAGTCATATATCATTGCAGTCTTCTGAACGCTCTGTACGCGACGATTCACTATCACTATCACCAACAATAAACAGGCACTTGCATAAAAGTTTCTCTTCACATTTAAATGAAAAATTCTGTAAAACGAGTGCTAGTTTCGCTATTTACAATAAGTAACTGAGTATTATCACTGACATCGCAGGTTAACTAATGACTTGTTTCCTGTGCTTAAAGAGTGTGACAGACACGAGGTCCTAAACAATATTTAAAATAATTGCTAATATAGGCTTGTCCACTAGTTCCAAAGAATCATTCACGTGCCAAATTCTCTCACGATAACTATACCAACAGGATGAGTGGAAGAGCACTGCTTCACTAAAGTAAACAACGCAATCAGGGAAGAGCCAAGTACCATGTGAAATAAATGAAAGTAAAATGTTTAAGGGTATGTATGACTGAAATTTTCAAATTCTGAACTAATAATGCTAGCTTTTTCAAATTTACACCATAGGTGTAGTATATTGTACACATGTTACAACCTAAATTTAAACCATTTTTCTCCAGCAGTTTAGAAATTATGATAAATTTTGTATGTTTTTTGTTACGTCACTAAAAAAGTCCCTTGCGACAAAATATTTTGAATTTTGGTCTAATATTTTAACCCTATGTTCATAGTACACATACTTTTTGAAATTGCTCTGGGTTTTTCTGTGTCTTCTTTAGTTTAGGTCACAAATTTTTTTTAATTTACAAATATTCTTTTTTGTCTAAAAAACTGTAAGTTTTGTGTTTGAAAATTAAAAATATATGCTTATATACATTTCACAATAAAACCTAGGGCAATTTCCATTCCTCATGATATTCTGAACCTGTGTAGGAAATTTCATGAATGTAGTACACAAATTGCATCGCAAGGAGCATTTTACAGGAAGAAAAATGCTGAAAATATTGTGACTTTGTGGGTTCGTGAAATAAAAAGTCCAATTACACCACTCAACAATGTTCTTTATTTCCACCGACTTACAGTTAAACACTTGCCAATTACACAGAATTACGTGCTGCAACAATTACAATTCACCAGTTCGTCCCTTTCAATTTCACTGTACTCGCGGTTACGTAAGCTCCGGTACACATTCACAGTTACGTACAGTCTTCCGTTGCACAATCTTTCCGTTCATTAACACGTCACTGACTAACACTGCCTTCTTACACCAAGAACTGTCCTCACTCACACACACTAACCAACTGATTGACCAACTCCACTCCGTCCGTCTGTAACCCTCTTTATATAGGAATATCGCCGGTTTCTAGTGACCAGGGGAATGTTCCAGATTACGTAATTTCGAGAAACAGGTGTAGAGAAACAGGCGACACAGTCATGTTTTTCCCCTGACCACAGCCTGTCACCACTATCGGACAAACGAGGCGAGGGCGTGGCTAACCGAACCTTCCCTGTCTCCCGCTCCCAGCTGCTTCACAGGGTGTTCCAGCGCTCGCGTTACACTGCTCCCTCCTCAAAGCTGTTCGCCCCGAACAGCCCCATCGTAGCGTGCGAGGCGGTCCAGGTGTACCACCAGCATCTGCCCGGAGTCTGAGCCAGAAGTAGCGCTGCCGTAGTTTGTGAATCATTCGGTTCGCTCCCAGGTGTCCCCCTGAAGTACCGGCGTGCACTTCCTCCAAGACTTCCGGGACCTTGCTCCGGGGAAGTACCAACTGTTCTCTCTGCGCCTTCCCATCGGGTGACTCCCATACCCGGAACAGCACGCCCTCTCTGGTCTTCAACGAGTCCCATCGGGCCCAGTAGGAGTTGTAGGTGGCGCTCCTCGGTGCGATGTCCTCCCAGGTTGGTCTCGTCCCTGCGTCCACTTCCCTCAAGAGTGGCCCCAAGTCTGCGTCCGCCAGCTGCTCCCTCCTCAGGCCTGCGCTATCCCAGCCTTCAGCAGGCACTGCCACAACTACTCGGACTGCTGCGGCCCGCTCCTTCTCTTCCACTCTTGTGCGCTCATGGCCGTCCTGGATCTGCGGTAGGACACCTCCAATGTAATGGTCGCTAGCGTCGGTGTCCACAATGAAGGTGCCACCCGGTTGTGGGAAACCCAAAATTGAAGCACTGCACAGGGTCCCCTTCGGGTGCTGGAAAGCGTCTTCGGCGTCCTCCGTCCACACATAAGGCCGGTTTTCCTCCGTCAGGCGGGTGAGGGGTTTTGCGATGTTGTCGGCCTTTTCCTCTAAATCATTAAGGCGGTCGTCTACTTGACCCTTCCGTTTGCCCAGGTTCGCGACGTCATCCCTCACGCCGGCCAACCGTTTCTCAAACTTTGCGGCGAGAGCCTCGTTCGCCGCCTTCATTTCCGTTGTCAGTTCGGCCATCTTTGAGGTCATTGTCGTGGCCAAGTTGTTGTTAGCCGTTTCCGTCTTCGCTGTTAATTCGGCCTTCATTTCTTCCATCTTCCCTATGATGTTGTCGTTGGCCGTCTTCATTTGTTTCAACTCGGCGGCGATGTTGTCGTTGGCCGTCTTCATTTGTTTCAACTCGGCGGTGAGGTTGTTGTTTGCCGCTTCTGTTTTTGCAGCGAGGTTTTCATTTGCCGTCTTCATTTCCGAGGTCAGTTCGGCCTTCATTTCCATCATTTTCTCCAAAATCTTTTCCAATGCCGCGTCCATGGTTGTAATGTTCGGTGATGTTTTCCCGCTTCCTGACACCAGTGTGACTTTGTGGGTTCGTGAAATAAAAAGTCCAATTACACCACTCAACAATGTTCTTTATTTCCACCGACTTACAGTTAAACACTTGCCAATTACACAGAATTACGTGCTGCAACAATTACAATTCACCAGTTCGTCCGTTACAATTTCACTGTACTCGCGGTTACGTAAGCTCCGGTACACATTCACAGTTACGTACAGTCTTCCGTTGCACAATCTTTCCGTTCATTAACACGTCACTGACTAACACTGCCTTCTTACACCAAGAACTGTCCTCACTCACACACACTAACCAACTGATTGACCAACTCCACTCCGTCCGTCTGTAACCCTCTTTATATAGGAATATCGCCGGTTTCTAGTGACCAGGGGAATGTTCCAGATTACGTAATTTCGAGAAACAGGTGTAGAGAAACAGGCGACACAGTCATGTTTTTCCCCTGACCACAGCCTGTCACCACTATAGGACAAACGAGGCGAGGGCGTGGCTAACCGAACCTTCCCTGTCTCCCGCTCCCAGCTGCTTCACAGGGTGTTCCAGCGCTCGCGTTACACTATGAACATTGAGAAAACAGCGATTAAAGATTTGATTGCATAACTCACATTAAACTCCACCAGGCTGATAGGTTGGACCCTCAGATTTCTTTTTCCTCTCCTCTGTTGCTGCTTTTTCCACCTTTTTCTTCTTTAGATGTTGCTTTTCTTCTGCACAACTTCGCTTCTTGCTTTGCAGGATACGAGTCTGATCTCGCTGCACTGAAGTTTTCCTTGCTGAGTTTACTACACTTTCACCTGTGATATTTTGCTGCAGCTCCAATGACTTAAGACTACCCATGTTAAACTCACTGATGCTTTTAATAACAGCAAGATCCAATTTTTGATTTGATATGAAAACTTCCTTTGGGCACTTATTCCATATGACATGATGCAAAGATTCATTGGCATTCTGTGTTTTTCCTGTTTTGCACCTCTCTAGTAATGTTGTAGAAGCCAGCCTCTGATATATTGGCAACATTTCAGGAACTATTTTGTCTGAAAGCCTTATTTTTCTTTTCTTGAATTGAAAATTTAAGAACGGAAAACAGACAAAGAATGTGGATGTAGGCAAAAGAGGGCGTGACTTTGACAGAGTTTAAAGGCTACCGACATTTAAATAAGCATTTAAAAATGGCGTCCGGAGGCAAATTATGCATTTTTCACATTCGGGAATGTCTAAATTATTTTATAGAATTAAAATTAAAAAGTCGTTATTTTCACGATTTACATGAAATTTCAGTCATACATACCCTTAAGCTCATGTTTAAATGTTTTGAAAGAAGAATTGAGGTATTTATTCACCCATTTCATTGCTTGAATGTATCAAATAAGGGATAATAAATGCAGTGTATAATAGTAATGAAATATTTCTACTCGCGCTTCACTGTTTCCCTCGCTCTGAAAGTTGTGCTATGACGTAATGTTGGCATCTGTACACGCTTTAAGGCTGGATTGAGTATAGTTACTAAAGACAACGCGATAAAAACGGGCTATATTAGTTAGCGGAGTTCGAACCTGGAACCTCGAGAAAATGATATAGCTATAGTCTTTGTTGTGGTAGTAGGTACATGTTTGGCATTTAACGTAAAAGTTATGAGTGTACAGGAACGTGCAATGCAAAACAACCAATTCCCATTGTTAGAGTGTTTTGGTTTAGCTGCGTGCTGGTGACATGTGATACTTTATGTGAAAGATCCAAACATTCGCACCCCCCCCCCCTAAACCTGTCACGGCTGCTGGATGGCATGTGACAGCAATATTTTCCTCGTTGTCCCGGTGAACAATAAAACTATTTAACATAATGGTTTATGTCATTACAAGATTGGAATGTCACATAAATTCCGATAATGTATGGGCTTTATAATACGTTTGTGGCAAGGTTTTGTCATGAATAAAGCTCGTTTGGATGGCTGTAATAGCGAGATTTTAATTTAGACTGATTTCGGTGGACAAAATATTCCCTTTCTGTTGCAGACTGCTGCTGCTGCTGCTGCTGCTGCTGCTACTACTACTGCTGCTGCTGCATGTTTAGAAATTAATATGCTGCCATATTACAGGGTTCGAACCACTGAACTTTGATCATCAGCCATACAACGATTTTGTATAAAGTCGCCAAACATGAGAGCCAACTTTTTGTCAAATCGCTCCCATCACATTACTTTCATTAACAGCTATGGTTTATTAATAGATATAAAGATAGATGGTAAAATTTAATGGAATTTTAAAGATGAGAATAGGGCACAGCGCATATGCACTATCACCCACTTCGGACTTGTGCATTTCGGGATTTTCCCTGGTCGATAGATAAATTCTAGTGCTGTTTCTATTCTACTGTTATTTCTTTTCCATCCCCTGTCAACCAAAAGAAAGAAAGAAAGAAAGGAAGGAAGGAAGGAAGGAAGGGAGGGAGGGAGGGAGGGAGGAAGGGAGGAAGGGAGGAAGTGAGGAAGGGAGGAAGGGAGAAAGGGAGGAAGGGAGGAAGGGAGGAAGGGAGGAAGGGAGGAAGGGAGGAAGGGAGGAAGGGAGGAAGGGAGGAAGGCAGGAAGGCAGGAAGGAAGGAAGGAAGGAAGGAAGACGAATACTTGAAGGTCGGGGTGGTCGGTGGTCTTGGAGTTAACCATTTCTGAGAAATTCCTTCTTATTGGTTTTCATTATAAAGTGCTTATATGTACTTTCTTCGTATGGGAAGGTATTATTCGCTTCTCTATCTCTCTCCTTCGCTCATAGAAAGAGAACGAAACTTAAAAACCATCACATAGCAACTAGTTCTTAAAGCATTTTACTATCGCTTGAGCCTATTGGGCTCCCCTGTTTCCCACTCTACCTACAACAAAATAATAATAATAATAATAATAATAATAATAATAATAATAATAATAATAATAATAATAATAATAATAATAATAATAATAATAATAATAATAATAATAATAATAATAATAATAATAATAATAATAATAATAATAATAATAATAATAATAATAATAATAATAATAATAATAATAATAATAATAATAATAATAATAATAATAATAATAATAATAATAATAATAATAATAATAATAATAATAATAATAATAATAATAATAATAATAATAATAATAATAATAATAATAATAATAATAATAATAATAATAATAATAATAATAATAATAATAATAATAATAATAATAATAATAATAATAATAATAATAATAATAATAATAATAATAATAATAATAATAATAATAATAATAATAATAATAATAATAAATAATAATAATTTCTACAATTGCTTTAATCACCGCGAAATAGAAAGAATGATGAATTGATATAATGTGTGTGTAACACGATGTTTTTCGTTTGTCCC
Source organism: Mantis religiosa (assembly GCA_030765055.1). Lineage (NCBI taxonomy): Eukaryota > Metazoa > Arthropoda > Insecta > Mantodea > Mantidae > Mantis > Mantis religiosa. The sequence goes on from CM060950.1 coordinate 384,617,661, forward strand.
AAGGTCATGCAAAGAATTTGAAATGTCAAAGCCATCAACTAATTACCACCAGCACTTTTCAAAAAGTTGTGAATGTCTCGTTGGCCTTCTTAGAGGTACAAAGAAATGTAAAACGTGTCATGACAATTTATCTAAATTAACAAAATCTAAATAGAGATGTCCCCCTACCTCAGTTTCAATCAAGTGTTTTATCTGTGAGGAGTCACAGGTTCAATTCCCGAGTGGCAGTAGAATTTTTTCTTTAGCCAAGACAATTCCAAATATAAAAGATTGCCGAAATAAGTAAAAAACGTCGGATATGATCTCAAAGTTTAAGTTTAAGTTTAGCATCTTTCACAAGATACAGATGTTCCTTTTGCTCAAAATAAAAAAAAAAGTCTTATTTCCATTTGAACCTCTAATTAGAGCTTTTGTGTCGGAATACAAAGATTCTCTATTTAATAGATGCTAGTGGAAGTAAAAAAAATATTAAAATATATGATCATTTCTTTAAAATTTGAATTATTAAATATTTCCTTAAAGTAAAAAATTTAGAAAATGAGGTTAAAATCATTTTTAACCTCATAATTTAGAATTTGCTAATCCTTTACATAATAAATATACCAGCAAAGGAGAATTAGGAACGATCTTAAAATAGCAGTCGAATGTCTTGCATAATACATATGTAACCTTAATTTAGTTCAGTATTAATGTTTTCTGTGGTAGGCGCTAAATAGCACAGGCGGACACCCCGCTCAGTGTGATCTATTGTAGTCTAACAACCCGCCAGGAGGAAGAGATGAAGTGAGAAACTACAGGAAGGCACAGAGACGCGCGGAAGTCCATAACGAGTGCCGCTATACACCACAAGCCCGGAAGGGCACCTAAAAGATACCGAATGGGGTACAGTATAGCAACGCAAAGATTATCCCTGTAAGGAATGTGCCGTGGGACAAGGACAGCGAATGTGTGTGGCAGAGAACGCTTGCTATACAAGGAGCAGACCCTTAAAAAAACATGCGCCCTATTCACTCTGTATACTAAAATCGAGAAGATTCATTCACAAAAGTAGAAGCCGTCAGAATGTTTTTGAATGGTCTATAACTGAACTGACATGGGGTGTCATAAACCTGTCCAGGGAAGGTGTGAAAACCTTCACCAACCCCCCTGCGTCTCAGCCGTCGGAGACAATCTCTCCTGTGGAGGACAGTAGCTTAGGCGGTAACCTCAGTTGCCCGCATTCGGGAGTTCGCGTGTTGGATTCCCGCGACCGATCTACCTGATCTTGAGTTTTTCGGCGATTTCAGAAGCATTCACTTCCATTTTACTTCATACTCTCCAACTTATCTTTCCAATAGCAAGCGTCAGCGTAGTGCCGATAGGGCTGCGCTGTGATGGTGTTTGCCCTCTGGAAATACGGTGTTCAGCTGAGGGGATGCGCTGTGGTCAGTCGGCCACAATTCCACAGGAGGCTGCTTGATCAGCGGAAAGGGATGGCTACTGGCGGACTCTGTGTTGCGACCTGGCACTCCGTCTGACTGAAGAAATTGCCTCCCCGTAGGGGAAGGGATCCGTCCCTTTCAGCTGCCAAAGTGCGGGCGCTGCGGACCCCTAGCACTCGTGGTTCCTCTGACGTTACTAGAGGAACCTCGGGCCGAACAGCCGAGTCCCTCCGTCGGGAGTTGTTCGTATTGGGATGGACTCGAGGGGGCAGTGTGTTCCCGAAACCCGTGGGAATCGGGTACGTCTTCGGACGGGGTTGAGGGAAGCCATTAATTCTCCCGGGTGCTAGCCTGCAAAGCTAGTAGAAGGTGTGCTAGATCACCAGGCGGCCCCACCGAGGTTTTTCGGTAGTCTTCACCTTGAGTGTTGACGCGCGTAAGTGGCGTATCCACTTCCATCCCGTCTTGAGTCCATAGGACCAGATGGGGGGTGCTTGTTAGTCTCTAGGTCTTGCCCTATGGAAAGCACCTCGGAGGACGCCGAGCGCCCTTTGGCACAGCTCGGATACTCCCTGGTTGAAGGAGGCCCGGGTCCAGTTCCTACGGGTTCAGGAGTAATGGGAGTAGAACCTCTGGGCTAAACATAAACTGAAGAAATTGCCTACACCCTTTATGGACCTACCGCGTCTGTATTGCAGCTTGTGGTGGATTCTGGCCATTTGTATGACCTTTCAACTCATCGGTTCTCCCAGCATCTCATTACAATAAGCCATAGGCTGCAGTGCTGGAATCCCCGTCGTGTTAGACAAGACGGTCTACGGGTATCGAATCAACGACCTGCCGAACGTGTTACAGCGACGCCATTTATCTCAGGAGTACGTCGAAAACTGTAATGTGTCATCGAATGTCCTAAAGCACGATATTTGTTGCACTCCTGCATCTCCAGGTGACATCGTTATGAAGAGAGAGGCCAGGTAGGTTTATTGTTTGCCCTGTTGGATTACCGCAAGTTGTCTCGGGCCGGCTGTGTGGTGCTATTGAAACTTCATGCATATAAATGCGAAGGTATGCGTGACCCGGAAGGGGGAGGGGAAATATGCAACCCAGTGCTGTTAATTATTTGGAGCTTGCACTGGGCCCAGGGCTTTGTAATTACTCTACTTTGTTATCTTCCCCCGCTACGCTGAATGGCAATTTGTCTCGTCACACGCCACACAGGGCTGTCCAAGCTCGCCCAGCAAAACCAATGATACATTTAACTTACTGATTTATCATACCTCCAGCTCCGTTTGCGTCATTGCGTTAACAGCAGAGCTTCCTCTCCCTATTCCCTCTCCCCGTCTCTCTCGCACTTCAAAGCCCTCTCTTTTCTCACGCACACGGCATGAAACGGCGTGAATTTCTTTTTTGCTGCAAAAATAATTAAAGTTAAAGCACAAGTAATGCATTGGTAAACAAGTTCAGGTTTTTTTTTTTTTTTTTTTTTTTTTAGTGAAAGTTTTATGTGCACAAAATGTTTACAATGTTCTGACTTGTTTCATAAAATTTTATTCCATAGATAATTACGTGTTCTACAAAATACTGTTTTTCAACGCTTTTATACTGTTTGTCCCTTTTTAGGTCAGTCTTTTACTCAGTGCTGGTAACCTAACCTAGCTGTATGCGTTGACTATTTTATGCAAGTATACGCGTTAAATATATGCACCCTTTTAGATAAAATCTCCAACGATAAAATAAGAGTAGAATTAGAAATAGTTTCTCTGAAGGAAAAAAAGTATACTTTACAGAAATGAATTGAAAGAACACGTTGAAAGAATGTCACCAGACAGAATCCCAAGAAAAGCTTTTTGCTACAGGCCGAAAGGAAGAAAATATCCGAGAAGACCAAGGAAAGGATGATGAGATACATTCCGAAGCCGGAACAGGCATTTCTGCCTAATTACTGAAGTGCAGAAGAAAAAATCCTCTAATATTTGATATATTTATTATTGCAGACAAGAATATAATAGCTTTCGGTACTTAAGTTTTACCATTTAAATCGTAACTGGGTCTTCCTTTTTTTTTCTATTTGTTAACCTTTACTCACAATTTAACTCACGCATAGCTTAAATACGAGGAAGAACTTATTGATTTTGTTAAGGTCAGCAAGCATACCTTCAGTCGCCACCAAGGTGACCTTGCTGCTGAGAAATGTGTAGTGTTTAACGCCCGCTTTTACTACATACGGCACCGCAGGCGGTGACACTGATGATACATGAGATGAAGATGGAGCACCGGTGGAATGAGATGGCGGGGGAAACCGGAGCTCCCGGAGAAAACCCGCCCCAGCGCCGTGTTGTCCACCACAAATCTCACTTTGCGGTCACCTGGGATCGAACCCGGGCCGCCTTGGTGAGAGCCAAGCGGTCTAACCACTGAGCCACGGTGCGGCCTTGCTGCTGAGACCGCCATGCACAACAGCTACTAATAATTCATTTTCATTCTCACTTTAAGTACTTTTTTTTGTAATTTAAGTCCTCCAACGTTAAGTCATATCGGACGGTGAATGAATTGGATGAAATGATGCTCAAATGATTCCAGGGTCCATGGAGCTTAGAGTTACCCGACATTCGTCTTTAAGGATAAGGAAAAAACCCGGATAAAACCTTATGCAGATAACTCACCCTGACCGAGATTCGAACTCTGTTATTTACTACTATCGTCCAGATAGTAGTATGCATTAGATACATGTATTGCAGCATTTCGAAAGTAGAAAATACCCTTTTTTCCTTATTCAGTTATGCACATAACGCATTTGTGTCGCAAAACACTATTTTGGGCGATCATGTTTTTTTCATGACGTGCCTGGGAAGTCGATTTTCCCACGTTCGTTGCAACCAAGCCAACCTGCTGATGTTTTGGCAACTTGTAATATTTGATGTTTTTAGTATTTTGTGATGAAATGTAATCATATTTTATTGCCACTTTTAGAATTTCAATATTTCCTATATTTTACGTTGAACGTTTTTCATCTAAATGGATACATAGACACCCCAAATATTGGAAATTAATTATTCTTTCACACTGGCCGTGTGTAGGCTAAATTGTGGAAACGTTGAGTCAGACTGAAAAATTCAATGCCATAGCCGGGATTTGAACCACGGATCTTCTGGTTTCCGTCCAGCCGCACTACCATTGTGCTACTATGGCCAACGTGCCGATATGACATTAAATTCTCCAACTGACTCGTATTTTCCCGGTAAACCACTCAGGAGTTCTCATAAACACATGAGACAACTACCTTAATGGCGACTTACTACATGTAAGCACTTTAAGGCCCGGGTTTTATAGTTAACCACTATTAGGTTAATTAATGGAAATTAATTATTCTTTCACACTGGCCGTGTGTAGGCTAAATTGTGGAAACGTTGAGTCAGACTGAAAAATTCAATGCCATAGCCGGGATTTGAACCACGTGGTTCAAATCCCGGCTATGGCATTGAATTTTTCAGTCTGACTCAACGTTTCCACCCCAAATGTTGTTTTATGCTCTAGGACATTCTGCTCCATGCATAAAATCCTATAACCGAAAAAATCAAGTGGGCTATGCAACAAATGCCAGAACAAAATTGGAAATAGTTTTACAGAATTATAGGCGTTGATTTGTGATCCCATTTTTCTCCCGACGAAAGAGTTGTGAATTTTATTAATTGAGTTCTTAGAAAGACAGTGTATTGCGCTTTTCCTTGCACACTACTAACTTAACAATAAAATCTCGTAAGAAGTCACAGGCTCCTTCTACTGAACTTACAGGTGAGTGAGCGACAAAATTTTGACGGGAATATTCTGCCTGTTTAAGAGACAAATCAACATCTAAGGTAAGCAAACCTTTTAGTGCATCTCTGTTGGCACAAATTCTCCGGCGATTCTCATTTCTCTGCGAGAACCCACGAATGGACAACAAAAATGCCATTTAATTTACATGGGGAGGTTTTTGTTCATTTAAACATGACTTACGGTGCTCCGATCCGATTCAAAGCTCTCCGACAAAAAAATAGCATTTTTTTTTTTTTTTTTTTTTTTGCATTTTTGTATTTCTAGACGAAAATAATAGCAATAAACATTCTTGGGTCTATAAAAATCAATGTAGTATTTATTTGGGATTAAAGTTTGAACATTCATACGCAGAATGTGTGGGTTGATTACTGGCCAATGAGCTGAAAGATGACGTTGCTTCCTCTCATATTTTTGCTAGATTCCGTTACAAACGACTTGTCATCCTTATATCGCAATATAATTAATTAATCTCTTGGCGCAACAGCTCCTACCGTACCAAGGGCTGTCGCCCGCCCGCTGCGTCCCCACCTCCGCTCATCACAGTCATGAGTAGAGTGCAGTACTGTAGGGTAGGACTTGGTCAGCGCTTCGTCAGTACCGACCAGCATATGAGGTCTTCGCAACCAGGGTTTTCTACTTCTCAATCAAGCAGCAACTCAGGGCTTAACAATGCTGAGTGGACTCCGAACCGGGTCTTCCACTTGAGAAAATCCCCACGCCGTGCTGGGAATCGAACCCGTATCTCCCACTCATTGAATAGAAGTGTCACGACGGCGTTAAGGAGACCATATATCGCAATACAATGCTATAATAATGCGCCAAGCTGGTATATACATATTTTTATGCTTCTTATGCAATTGTAGCTTTCTGAGCTTACTAGTTTCATTACAATAATATTAGTAAATTAGAAACTTAAATATTTATTTGAAAACCTAAAAATCCATAGTTCCCATTTGAAAGTTGTATCACATTATCAATAATCACATACAAAATTACAATCATATATCTGCATTTGTTTTAGAGAAGTCAATGTTTCTGTTCTGTACTTCCTTTAATTAGATGGAGGTAAGCTTTCTGTGTTTCACTTTTCTATTTTATAAACGCCAAGATATAAAAATATTTAATAAAAATAACTTAATATTAAAATTTCAGAAAATGGATTTTTGAAAATCTTGAGTAATGATCCATGAAGTTCTGAAAATTAGAAGTTAATGATTAAATACTTCAACACTGGAGGATTTTAAATATTGAAAATGCTGAAAAAAAATAAGTTTTGAGAAAAATGACACGGGAAATTAAAATATTGTCGCGAACCCGTTATCTACGATAGCGCGGCTTTTGTATACAATGAGCCGGCAAATAAAGATAGCGGAGATGACGGACTTGCCGGCACATATTAAATTACGCTTCTGGAAGGTTCAGATTTCGTCATTCGATGTCTTGTTATTCCAGAAACACCTAGTGATTGTACGGAACAGTCGGCTTCTTGTTTGTCGCAGAAGTCTCTCCAATTTATGAATGAGATATATAAGAGATTGTGATACGCCAGCGGACAGTTGTAAAACGAGAGTGAGTCGCGAGAGGTAAGCAGAGAACAGCTGAGAGTGTTGTTGTAACGAGAGCTGATGTTGTAAACTGAACGCTGTTGGTTACTGTCATCGACCTTGGAAGATTGTGTTGTATATGTGATGTAATGTTGTTACGTGAGAATTGAACAGTGTATTTCTACGGAAATAAAGAACATTTAGAATTTCGGCAAATTGGAATTTTAATTCTACGAACCCACAAAGTAACAATATGAATTACAGTACTGTGTTAAGTGCTACAAAGGCTCCGCAAGGTGACAAATATTTCCAATAATAATATAAATCAAAGACACTAAATGAATCCATGAAGTATATAGTAGGTAAAAAACAAAATATGCAAATTTTGGAATTTTCCCCGTGTTTTCATCCAACTGTACAATTCATTGCATTAGAATTTAAAAATATGCATGGCTTCTTCATTTTGTGTACCCCAATAATTAGAACCCCTTTTGAGTCATGCAATTCATACCCGAGTAAGGTATTCTCTGAGTGAAGCCTTAAGTATGTTGTATGTAGTAGAGGGCATACGTGGGCTTTCCATGTGCATGCAAACTGAAAACTTTCACGTGATGTTAATCATCACATCTTCACAAGGTAAATGTGGGGTACTCTGATTGACAATGGAGCTTTGTTCTAATCTTTATTTTTTTTTTTTTTTTTTCAATTTCGATCAAAATATATTTTCATGCTACTGCTATGGCACATAAAATGGACACCTTGAGCTTTCTTTAGCATGCTAAACATTTATTAATTTTCTAACATTTTTCACTGGTCTCTGAATGTCTCATTACTATTTTATCCGAAAGTCGACAAATGTCCCTCCATTCTATGAGTACATAAACACAAGCAAAGGGACACCCCTAACAAATTAATATTTCGATACTGTCCTTATATGTGCGTGACTTCTTGCCATTAGTTAATAGCGATTAAAACACAAGAATAGCGCTATCTTCTGATGAAACAGTGCGTCTCCTAGATTAAAAACCCCGGTGTATATCAGTTACATGGCTCTCTCTATCCAACAAGTTAGAGGTACCATCCACTGTATTTCACCTATTTGCGATAGATTATACCAGATTATGTCATACAGATCCATCTGATGTGAAAGAAAATCGCAACTCTTTATCAAAATTTTCATTACTAACAAGCTTTTGTGAGAAAAAAGAACTGTTGCATTTACATGATTATCTCTACTCATTCTTCCACAAACTACTCTTACAAAAGATAAGATTAGATTAGATTGATTTGCGTTCAGTAGGTTCACTTGTAGCCAGAAAAGGCTGTGAACATTGAACATGTCCAGAGGTATAAAGTTTAATAGCATATATATGTACAAAAGTTTACATAAGACATATATTATAGTACGCAGGCAATATGAACAACAATATGGAAAACAAAGCAGGGATAATTATATAGATACAAAATAAAAGACTTTTTAAACCAGCTTTCACTTGGCTTATGCCAGTACGTCTCAACCTTTTTGCAATGGATACCATTCTTGTTATTTATTAAATACATATAGATTAAAAATAAACTTTCAACTTGCATCAAATATTTATAAGTAATGATTTGTCATTGGAATAGTTAAATACTACTTATAGAGCTACAGAAGCATTATCAGGATAATTTGTCATTCAGATAATCTTGTACAGAATAAAAAGATTTTGAGCAAAGGTACTCTCTAACAGCTTTTTTAAAAGCACCGAAATTATCAACTTTTTCTTTAAGAACATTAGGAAATGCGCCAAATATGTTGATAGTTTCATAATACACACCTTTCTGAAAGCAAGAAAGTTTAGCACTGGGATAATGGATATTATACTTTTGTCTAGTGTTTATTTTGTGAATTACATTATTTGTTGCAAATAAGGCACGATTGCATGCAAAGAATTTTAGGATCGAGAATATATACATGCAAGGAAGCGTCAATATCTTCAATCTTGTAAAAAGATCTATACAGGAGTATTTGTTGTGGGTGTTAGTAATGATTATTATAACCCTCTTTTGCATAAGAAATATTTTTTTTTTACTTTCTACTGAGTTGCCCCAAAATAATATTCCATATTCCATAATAGAGTTAAAGTATGCATAATATACTAATTTAAGTATGTCAATAGAACTGACATTAACCAGCTCTCGGATAGCATAACAGGCAGAGCTGAGTGCTTTCCATCTATAGATAAACCTATATTAACAATTTACTAATTTTGTTGTTTGTATAAGAAGAGTAAATTAAGCTAAAGAGATAGTAACATTTTTAAAGCTAGTCGCCATGTGATGTATTTGAAATTCTATTCTCTTTACATGAATATGAAAAAGAGAAAAGATGCATAACGTGTGTGCTTCGAGCAGATCTAAATATTTTTTGTGTAATAAGATTTGCCTCTCTTGCGGATTACCAATTCCGATACAAAAATGGCTCAGATTAAAGACGATTTCAGACCACTGGCGTGGCTTTGTCATCATAAGTGTAGCCGGTTGCTTCAGACTTAATCTGGGGAGTGGCAGTCGCGAATTCCGAGGTTTTCCAGGTTAATATTATATAGGTTGTTGTATAACATAGAACAAGTACAGATATATAAATTAAAATTATAGCATTATGCCTTATTTAAAATATATTTATAAGTTCTCCAATTTACAATGTAAATTTGTCTTTCAGTTAAAAGCACTGATTCTTCTCCAAGAAAACATCAATGACAGAGCTCACTTTCTTCTCGGGCAGCCAGCCAGGCGAAAAGATGATTAGATATCGACGTTTCGGGAGTGTACATCTCTCCCATCATCAGGACATTTTTAAAATGTTGTAGCTACAAATGAAATACTGGATATAACAAAGATAAAACACTATCAAAATTCGCATTACTGAACAAAAGACTGTTTTCAGTAAATTAAACGTCAGGTCAGGAGATGGCGTGAGTATAGAAAATTGTGTCAAAGAAACGTAACTACTTAACTTGATTATCAAGCTGTATTGATCTTTGCTTCTTAATTCGATGGATTTCCATTTTTAAGGCCGGTTTCCAAGAGGAGCTGAACTGAAATCCAGCATCACGATTAAGCGTGCTCCTTTCAGAGGAAATGGCCAAAGGCTCCTTAATTATCCGCTCCCAGTAACTGTTGCATTTTGCCAAGATGGTCGCCTCCCGAAAATTGGCTCTATGGTCGTTATCAAAACAATGCTCTGCCAGCCCAGACTTCTCAGGTTGCAGTAAACGAATTCTCCGTTCATGTTCGATTATTCTGGTAGCGATGGTCCTCCCGGTTTGTAATATATACGGTGTCTCACATTCACAGGGAATGCGGTACACTCCCGGAACTTGGAAGTCCAGTTTGTCTTTCACTGGTCTCAACAGATGTTTAATCTTCGTAGGTGGCTTGTGGATGGTCCTGATGTTGTATTTGGCGAGAATTCTGCTGATTCTGCCAGATAGATTGGCGGTAAACGGGATGCAGACTGTAGCGGTAGGCTTATCTGACGCTTGCTGTAATACAGGTTTCCCTTTCCAAACTTTGGTGATCAAGGCTTCAACGTCATATTCGGAGCAGCAGTTTTGACGGAAAGTGAATTTTCATAGTGTTTGTCTTTGTTTATAGTTGTGTTATATCCAGTATTTCATTTGTGGTTATAACATTTTAAAAATGTCCTGATGATGGGAGAGATGTACACTCCTGAAACGTTGACATCTAATCATCTTTTCACCTGGCTGACTGCCCGAGAAGAAAGTGAGCGTATTTGTAGCCAGGAAAGCTTCAGGTCTCATCAATGACAAAGTTTTCAAATGTTGCTTACTGTTGCATTTTAAACTTACTAAGCAACCCCTTTTCCACTGCAAACAAGGACAGAGATGGAAGTCTATTTTGAGTTTGAGTGTATACTGCGGAGTGCTGAAAAAGATCGCTCTGCTGGCACTGGTGGCAGGAATGATCAAAATTAAATGTGTGAACGTGCGATGTGTGTTCGTGAAGGTTTAAGATCAGTAGTTGGCCTTCTAGTTGAAATTATGTAACATTTTTTCACCAAAAGAACACGAAAACTCAAGGACCGATTTAAAAGGTTTCGATCACACAAACACAGTCAATTTTACCAGCTAAATGTGATGTCATTCTTCTTATTGTACTTTTAACATTAAATCATTCACCATACAACTGATATACGTGAAGAATTAACACTAAAACGCAAGGTTTGCCGTTTCAGCGCACAGGCAACAATCGTTCTATAAGCAAATAACTCAAACCTCGGTTGTCTCGCAAGGTCACTGACATTCCACATGATCTATACGCCTCGAGTTTGCCGGTGAGTGCCACTGATAACATAACGAGCTATTTAGAACTGGAGGATGTTAGATGACCGGCATAGGGAGATCCATCACCGACCGGTCCCGCTGATTCGGTCACAAATTAACGCAATTAAAATCTAAAAGCGAAATCGTTTGTACTTTCTATTATTCTTTGAAAAAAAATAGTGTAAAATTTGGATATACCTTCATCAATTTATTAGCTGTTGCCGGCGGCAACAAAGGCAAAATTAACGCCATGACACTGCTTCAGACTATTCTAAGAAAATTCAAGAATGTATTTATCATATTTGTTATGGAATTTTTTTTTAAAAACACAATATTTCAATCAAAATAGTTAGCTTTAATTTTTAGAGAATAAAAATTGTCGAAAAATTTACTGGAAAGGGTATATTGATTTGCAAGATTTTTTTCAAAATCTTCATGTGGCATCCTGAAAGATTCTGAGCGTAAATACGGAGTTTTGTATAAAACCAACTTTTCGTTTTTGAGATAATCCAATTCATAGATACATACAAATTTTATATATATTTGGGTTCAACGTGCCACAAAACATTTATTTCACAAAACTGTCACTGAGAAAACACACATTTTCAATGGAAAAATATAGTTAAAGACTTACATGAACTCAAATTCATCAGTTATCTAATGCATGAACCCCACGTTTTTCGTTTTAAATCTTTTCAAAATTCATAGTCAGAGGTCTTCAGGATAATCTGTATGGGTCTAGGAGAAAGTATTTTTACTTGTTATTCTGTTATGAAAAGGTAGTATATTACAATTTTAGTTAACATTTTGTTTTCTCTTTCTTCCTCCTTCAGTTTGCTATTGCTTTTATTATTATCTCTCTCTTTCCACTTTTAGCTTAACTATATTTTATTCTTTATTCTTTTCACACTTACATATTCAATTGTTTAAACTGAAACCTATTATAAACTGTTAAATACTGCATATATTATTTAAACATATAAAATATCTATTTGTATATTACAGATCTGTTTAAGTTTCTAGGGCATTATGGAGTTAGTTTAAAATTGACTGCAAAATGTGTCATGAACAGAGAAAAAGAAAGAAAGTTATTAGTTAAAACTTGGTGATAAAATATGCATAAAATTATGAAAGCGTAATGCCCTAGGCATACAGTATACTGAGATAATGCTGCAAGTTTATCATTAAAATGATTGACACAGCACAAATGAAAATAGAAGAATAGTTGCAGTTTATATGATGCATTAATACATGAATTGCAGGATGCTTTACAGATATCAGAAAAAAAATCATGGTATTATTGGATTTATTATTTTCACTTGTGCAAGTTTATAATCAACTTAACTTTTAAAAGTAAACAAGCAGATTCATTAAAACATACCCATACATTATTATGGTTGTTAAAAGTAGTATAGTGTTAACCACTTCAATATGCCATAACTTTTGAACTAATAATAGGACACACGTGCAACTTTGGGATACTATAATACACAATTGGGAGATTACATTACACTATTTATATCTCAGAGAAAATGTTGGAAGTGTCCTCCACCAGCATCTATACATGTTTGCACTCGTCTCACCATATTCTCTGAAGTTTTACGGAAAGTATCCTCGCCAATGTTACTTATTTCGGTTCGAATGGATTCCTTGAGAACATCAATTGTCCGTGGTCTATTCTTGTACACTCTATTTTTATATACCCTCATAAGAAAAAATCCGGTGAGGTTAGGTCAGGGAATCTGGGGAGCTACAAACCTTGTGAGATTATACCATTATCAAAGAAACTGGTTGCAAGTTCCATGATGTCATTAGATGTATGCTACGTTGCTCCATCTTGCTGGAAATAACATTCTCTCAATCCGATATCATCCAGATGCTCCACAAATGTATTGAAGATACCCATATAAACTCAGTGTCTACAGCCGTATCAAAGAAAATGGAACCAACGATCCTGGAAGCTGACACCATACTGTCAATTCTCCCAGAGCCACTGAGGTCATTAAAACAAATTTCTACATTCTACGAGCTTTCAAAGGGAAATTATGACCTATTGAAATGGTTCAGGTTTATATGGATCGCACTGTATTTTAAAGCAAAAAAATACATGGATATGTATACTCAACAATTATAATGACATAATCTCGACGCTCAATAGGAATCTAAGCAACAGTTGGATAATCTTGATGAATACGACAAAAGTGTCATATTAAGAATTTCTATGAGTTGGTGTGCAATCATAGCGTTAAAAATTGTAGGAAATAAATGATGAGGTAATTCCGGATAGATAGCAAGCACGCATAAGAGAGGGTGTTGTTGGTCCCCCCCCCCCTTTTTCTTTTAAGGAGACAGCTCGTTTCATTTGTAACTGGCATGTTGAACCGATAAACAACACAATATTCATTTCCTTTCTGGGAGAGAAGTGAGCACTTGTTGGGGGGCTGTGTTTTAGCTTATTATCGGCATAGTGATTATAAATGTACATATTAATTGTTCTATGTTTAATTATGTACAAATAACTTTGAATTTTCATTGCTTAAAGGGAAGAGTATCAAAATAGCCTCAGCCCACCCCTTTGGTGTGGGGGTATTTTTTTTATTTATTTATCCAGATTTATTGAACCCTATTTTACACAGTGGTATATTAGGGTTGGAGTTGATACATAAAAATATACAATTTTAACAAAAATATTTTAAATGCTAGAAGGAAGAAATGATGTTATAATCTGATGCATATTAATTTAAACTATTTCAGACGTTTAAACACTGATTGTATAAACATCATGAAGTACTTATACTGTTGTGGCTTCATTAGCAAAGATGTGAGCGGAGCAGAAAATTCAGTTCCTAGAGAGTCTAGCTTGAATATTAATTCTTGTCTTTCTCTCCAGAAAATGGGACAACAGAAAGGAGATGAACCTCAGTTTGAATTTCTTCACCTCACATGCACTCGGGGTTGGATGTTAAGTGAAAGCGTGATAGGTATTCACCAAATTTACCATGTCCACTTAAAAATTTTGTCAAAACAAAATTTGGTACAAGAGTTTCGCATTTTCCTGTGTCATATACACTAGGGAAAAATAATGTTTTTGTTAAACTTCCATTTGGAGTTGTTAGCCATTGTTGGTTCCATTCTTCAAGAATATGTTGATGTATTATTCTCCTTACAGTATAAATAGGACATAAGGAGTATGTCACAGGAAGATTGGATTCTGCAGCCTTCTTAGCCAAGCAATCAGCTCTCTCATTAACTAAAATTCCACTGTGTCCTTTAAGCCATCCCATGCAAATATGTCCTGGACGGTTTTGAAGCAAGGTTCTGATATCATGTGCTAATGAATTTAAATTGTATTTATCATTAATAGGTGTGGGGGTATTAAGACAGTCCCACGTTCAAGAGGTCCCGACTTCGAATTCCGTTGGGATGAGTTAGCTGGATAAGGTTTTCTCCATCGTGCTGGACAGAAGCGGGGTGGCAATGAAACTCTACTTCCAGCCAATGAAGGTTGCGGTCGCTACCCCGCTTCTATCCAGTAGGAGTCTCGCTTTAGCCAAACAGAGACATCAAAATCTTTTCCCCGCGTTATAGAAGCTGTTTCCGCTTTACTACGTGAACATCTGT
>CM060950.1:384634887-384692387 GCA_030765055.1 Mantis religiosa
GTCGCTTTACGTGGCAGGGAACCAAAGCGTTAGGCCTTAGCCCACTACGCTACGGCGCAGATACCGCAAGATGCTAAACTTAAATAAGTTTTTCTAGAAACAATGTTACTTGTATTTCAGAAAAAAAGAATCATGCCAAGATTTCGCGGAAATACGCGTTTTAAAAAGCCGTTTTCAGAATTGTATACGTTTGTGAACAACATAAATCATAAACGAAAGTAGATTAAATGTCAAAGTTGGCATTTAAGCTCAGCATCTTCAGAGGATGTAACGCGAAGATTTCTAAGAAAATTTCAGCAATCCAAATTACCGTTTAAATGTTAAATCGTCTTTGAGTTTTATTTCCCTAAAATAGCCCCTAATGGTTTTAAATAAAAACCACATGTTCAAGTAAGTTGCATTATAAGTGAAATGAATATACATTTTGCCAAAACATGACAAATTTCAAAAGGAACCGCTCTCCTATGCCGCTGGGCTGTAACCATTAGGCAACAAAAGGCGACCCTCAAAAACAGGGCAAGAGGCAATGTAGCCAGTCTTCTGGTTCCTTTGTTTACTGTAGACACATAACTTGTAAACCTAAAGCGCAAAGTAACGCCGCCCTTTACAGAGAAGTGGGACACAGGTGGCATGTTTTGGAAAAAAAGAAAAACAATACCTCTCTTGAATTTTCTGGATGAAAACCTGTGAAGTTCTCTTCATTCTGAACTACTTTTGTATAGTTTTACAACGGAAGGATAGGCAGTATCCTACTGCACACAAATCATAAAAATTTCATTAAAGAATGCCCTAAAATACATATTTTTTGTGTAATTAACATTTTCGATTTATCACTTCTTTTTGGTTTGAATTTCAAAAATCATATATTTTTCTAAAATTGGAAGTTGCTATTCCAATTGTCTCGTGGTCCTGAAAAGTACCTACAATTTCAAAGCCATCACATAACGGCTTAAAAATCCGATGTGTTAAATTCACATTATTTTCTATATCCATTCTTCAAGAGGTATTCTTAAAACAGCTTATTCTTCCGGTTATGTCTTCGAGATAGACATATATAGAAATTGTTTCATTTCATACTATCTTACCCGGCGAACTTCGTATCGCCAATAAAATTTGTCTAAACTTATCTATATAATAAAAGAAATTTGGAATAATTAGGTATTTATTCTGCAATTAGGGGAGAAGTTTAAATACAACACAGTTACAATAAGTTAAATATTTTTGTCTTTTTCTGTAGTGCTTAAATATATATAAAGATGATGGTTTTCGGACGCGCGAATACGTGACGTATGGTTATTGCCAGAGGTTATTGCCAAAGGTTCTAATCCCATTAGTCCTGGACCCGTAGAACCAAGGACCCGGGCCTTCTTCAACCAAGGAGTTACCGAGCTGTCCCAAAAGGGTGTCCGGCGCCTCCTTGGGGCTTTCCACAGGGCAAGACCTAGAGACTAGCAAGGCCCCCCCCCCCGCATCTGGTCCTGTGGACTCAAGACGGGATGGAAGTGGATACGCCACTTACGCGCGCCAACTCCAAAATGGGAAGGCTAACGATATGACCTCGGTGGGGCCGCCTGGTGATCTAGCACACCTACTAGCTATGCTGGCTAGTACGCGGGAATATTAATGGCTTCCCTCAACCCAGTCCGGAGACGTACCCGATCTCCCACGGGTAGCGGGAACCACTGCTCCCTCGAGTCCAACCCAATCCGAACAACTCCCAAAGGAAGGGGCTCGAAAGTTCAGCCCGAGTTTCCTCTAGTAACGTCAATGGTACCACGTGTGCTAGGGGTCCGCAGCGTCCGCACCACGGCAGCTGAAGGGGACGGATCCCCTCCCCTACGTATAGATAATTGTCCATGAAAGAAACATGGAAACTCCAAGTTGATTCCTCAAACTTCCAAAGACTGTCCTTGCGATTTTTGGTCGTCGCAAAGAACAAACGTACTGGACATTGCAGACGTTTAAAATCAAAAGGTAAATCATTTGGAATCATCGGAATACGCTGGGATCAACCTACCGTCCCCTTTGTACTTTCCCTTGATGAGTGTTGCCCCGATGACGTTATTCATTAGCTTTTTCACAGTTAGTCTCGTTAAACTGCATTGTCGTGGTTGGTTAATTTTACGCAGCATGATCACACATTTAATTTCAAATTTTGAGGTGAGAGTCCAGACAATTCTAATGAATTTAAATCTCTGTGGAATAGTTGACTACGTCATCCTGGTTTATAACTGTGTCAACTCATTTTTACGAAAACAACTCCCCCGGACAAAAAAGACACTCTATAACGAAATTCTGATATAATAACACGGCTATTAGCATTACCTGCGTCTCGCTGCTCATCAGTGCCATCAGCTCGTGACCTAGTTCGTCGCACATATGACTGACCTCTACGACCTTTTTCTCCTTGGCATAGTAAAAAAGTTTCCGCGAACTTTATAAAGCCACAAAGGAATTCAATTAATTTTGTGTCAATTCATTTCACATGAATGAATTCACAAACACAAGTTATAAAGAAGATATCTAAGGATTCCCAATATTTGACAATTGTCGGTGGTCAAATATGTATAGTGTTATAATCCATTGAGAAATTTATTTTTTGTGTAATCTTCGAAAGGTATATCATCGTGCTACATAAAAAAAGAATCAGTCTTAATAACAAACGATAAACGTTATTTAGTAAAATATGGTAAGTGAAATATCTTTAAAGACTTTGGCAAGGAGTGGAATACCTTTCTACTTTGTAATGCTTTTGTTTGTCGAAAATAAAAGGTGTATGTGTTCTGCAAAAGGTTAGCGTGTGTACTTTTTTATTTAGTTAATAACCCGGTCCATTACCACTTCAGGTCTCTTTTCTCACCTTTTAAACCTTCCTTGGACTTATATAAATATTTCAAACTACTAACAAACAAACTTGACTAACAAACCTCAATTCATTCATTCATTCATTCATTTATATATAGTGACTTTGTGGGTTCGTGAAATTAAAAGTCCACAAAAGTTGCACAAACTAAAATGTTCTGTATTTCCACCGAATTACAGTTGGTACACGTATGACACAGTTACGCAACACTCACAATTACGTAACACTCGCTACTCGGCACCTTGCCGTACGACTCTCTCTAGAGTTGACTAAAAACTCAGAACTGAGAACTGCCAGAGTCGTTCAATGCGTCGCTTATATAGGCAGATCGCTGCATCTCGAAGCTTCGCGGCTCGGAACAATCATCGCGATTGTTCCAGACGTCAGGGGGGGGGGAAGAGACGGTTCAGTGACTCGTGATGGTTTTCTAAACATCCCCTCAGTGAGTGCCACACAGATAAATGGGTAGGCGTGGTCTGAACAGTTCCCGTCTCGCCCCTCCGAGTCCTTAGATCGTTTTTAAGGTCCTTTTAACAGTTGAGTGTTTTTATTATATTTTTACCTTTTTAGCAAAATTTTTATAGCTTTTAGGTTTTAGTGTTGACTTCGGGCCCAAATGACCTTGTTTTCGACGGGCCCTAAAACACTACACACTCACCCCTACCTCCGATAATTGGGTGACAATATATATATATATATATATATATATAGTTTCCTTGTAAGTATAGTTGTATTTGGGGATACCATAGATTTAAGTAATAGTCAAATCTTTTAGCAGTGGTCGCTATGTACACCCTTTGAAATTCCGTATCTTTTTTATCTTCCAGTAGAAAATTCACAACAATAACATAATCTCAGAAATGGTTAATTTTAGAAGGAAGAAAAGCGTTTCACGTACATTGTATCTATGTTTTAACGAGATATACATTTTTTGTATAGTAAGAAGCTTTTGCGTATCTTTTATGGTTTACCGGAAAAGTCATTCAGAATAAATTACCAAATTACGCATAAGTTTTGTATATATGTGACGTTTTCAATGTGGACATATATCACAAACATGTTTCGTATGCTATTTGTTTCCCATGCCATATTTGCCTTTTCACTACCTCCAAGAGCAAATTGCACACCGTAATTAGCTAGCCGATATATAAACACACGATAAAACTCAATATTAAAAGCGCTAAATTAGAGAGAATCCACAGCGTGGGACTTCAAAACAGACCATGACAACGTCGACAGAACGGCTCTATTACCAGACGGTAGCCGATAGCTGTAGTTCATCTCCGATTTCTTTTGTTTCACTATTGACGTAAATTGTTTAGTTGGACGTATTAATCTGTATTTGGCGAGTGCAAATGTTTAACAAAATATGAATAGTGGAACCACATTTCAATAAATTTCCAAGCCTGAGGCTCTGAAACTTGCTCTATTAAAATAGCACTGCCCACCTCGGTAGCGTAGATGGTAGCGTGTCTGCCTTACGTTCAAAAGGTTCCGAGTTCGAATCTCGGTCAGGGCAAGTTACCTGTATACGTTGTTTTTTCCGGGATTTTCCCTGATCCTGAAAGACGAATATCGGGTAACTGTAAGCTCTATGGACCCCGGGCTCATTTGAGCATCATTTCACCCATTCCATTCGTATCATCGTCCGATATGAGTTAACGTTGTAGGACGTAAATTACAAAAAAATAATAAAAATAATAAAATAGCAATAATGAAAATAAACTCGCGAAAATAATTACATCCTTATCAGATAAAATGCTTAAAACTGCAGGAAAAATGACGCTTGAAAGTGGTTCAGTTTCATCCAAAGTAGTGAGTCACGTATATTTCCAATCATCCCAGCATCATCAAAAAAAAAAAAAAAAAAAAAAGGAAAGTCGTCGAAATCCGGGCCCTGTAACAATAGTTTGTATAGAATTGAGTAGAGAAGTCATTTGAATGTAATACAGAGTATTTTTATGTAGACATGTATTTCCATATGGAATACAATACTCCCAGAAAAGTTAATAAGTTTAACGCCATGCAGTTTCTCCCTAAGTGCGCGGTTTCCTAAATTACATGTAGATGGCTTTGAAGTGGTTACCACCGCCCTAGTGGTGCTCAAATCTTAAAGAGGCTGCGGCACTGAGGAAATTAATTATAATAAGGTACTCTACAACTAATTGCCACCCACGACCAAAGGTCGGGTCTCCTGCCCATTAATTAATTCATCTTCTGTCTGACCAACACTTCAGGATGTCAGAAGAGAGAAGAGCTGGTTCTTGAGGTTAAGGAGTGAGTCAGGGCACAAGGCCACGGAAGCAACTTATACGTAGTTATTCTCGGTCTGATTGTTCCCATCTTCTCAAACGTACCGCAACTGCTAACGTAATTAACAAAGTTTCAGAAATGTTACACTAAGCCGAGAGGGGGAAAAAAAAACACAATAAAACATGAAGTGAAGGTAGAAAAGGGATGAGCCTTCATAATCCTTAACTCACAGAAGGTTGAGTAAATTACCTGTATTATATGGCAAAGAGTTGAGGCGTATTGATCCTCATTTGCGAGCGCTGCATTCGCTTGTTATCTTGTTTAATAGAAGAGCGAAATATGAGTAACAGCGTGCAGTAAATTACGAAACACAAATAAGAGCACTCACTATGTGTTAGATTAGATTAGACTGATTTGCGTTCAGTAGGTTCACTTGTAGCCAGGGAAGGCTGTGAACATTGAACATGTCCAGAAGTATAACGTTTATTTGCATATATATATATATATATATATATATATATATATATATATATATACAAAAGTTAACATAAGACACATGTTATAGTACACAGGCAATATGAACAACATTATGGAAAACAAAGCAGGGATAATTATATATGATACAAAATCAAACACTTTAATTCAGCTTTCACTTGGATTATGCCAGTACGTCTCAACCTTTTTACAGTGGATACCATTCCTGTTATTTCTTAAATACATATACATTAAAAATAAACTTTTAATATGCTTAAAAGATTTGTTGGTAATGATTTGTCATTGGAACAGTTAGGTACTACTTACAGAGCTACAGAAGCATTATCAGGATAATTTGTCATTCAGATAATCTTGTACAGAATAAAAAGATTTTGAGCAAAGGTACACTCTAACAGCATTTTTAAAAGCACAGAAATTATCAATTTTTTCTTTAAGAACATTAGGAAGCACGCCAAATATTTTGATGGTTTCATAATGGAAGCAAGAAAGTTTAGCACTGGGATAATGGATATTATACTTTTGTCTAGTGTTTATTCTGTGAATTACATTATTTGTTGTAAATAAGGCACGATTGCATACAAAGAATTTTAGGATCGAGAATATATACGTGCAAGGAAGCGTTAATATCTTCAGTCTTCTAAAACGATCTTTATAGGAGCATCTGTTGTGGGTGTTACTAATGATTCTTATAACCTTCTTTTGCATAAGAAATATTTTTTTACTTTCTACTGAGTTGCCCCAAAATAATATTCCGTATTTCATAGTATGCAGAATATACTAACTTAAGTGTGTCAATAGAACTCACATTAACCATTATATGAAAGGTTAGGTCATTATTTATTATACGCAAATGTAAACAACCATTGCAGCCGCCGTTTTGTTGCTTGACACAAAGGGATTTTGATTCCCTCTTCTTTCTTCTTTTTACAATATTTATTCACGTTATATATGATCTCTCGTGTCTGCCGATGTATGACATATTGTTATTGCATCTGAAGGGTACATACACTGTCTCGCCGTGGATGCGATACGCTTACGTAAACAACTCTGTTGTTACATATATTTTCCAATATGCTTCATGTAGTATTATCCTGCTTCTCAAAGCGTTACCATGGCTTTATCTTTGTTAATAGAAACCTCTCAAATAACGCACTCATTATTCTTGTAAGAGTGAGAGGGGAACTGCCGCAGTTCTCAGATCTGTGCTAAGCACCAATGAAATGAAATGTGTAGTGTTTAACGCCCGCTTTTACTACATACGGCACCGCAGGCGGTGACACTGATGATACATGAGATGAAGATGGAGCAACGGTGGAATGAGATGGTGGGGGAAACAGGAGGTCCCGGAGAAAAGCCGCCCCAGTACCGTGTTGTCCACCAAAAATGTCACTTTTCGGTTGCCTGGGATCGAACCCGGGCCGCCTTGGTGAGAGCCAAGCGGTCTAACCACTGAGCCACGACGCGGCCTAAGCACCAATGAACGTATTACTTCAGACAATGGAATGCGTAGGAATCACAAATGACAGATAGATGTTATGTCCATGTGGAGTAATCAGTGTGTTATCTGAGAGTTTTCTATTACCAAAGATAAATCCATGGTAACCATTCGAGCAGCACAATAAAACGCATGTGTTTTTGAAGAGGAGGAAATGCTTAGATCAGCATCTTAGTCGGTGCAATATGACTGTGACCTCCACACTCAGTTTATATTTAGAGCATAAAAGTATACATATTTATGAAGTAAAATATTAGTTGATAAATATTTTAATATCACCACCACACACAGTACTAGCAGTAATTAAAATTCTACATCAATAGGCTCTGCTTCTTGACTGTAAAGCTTAAGCGAATAAAATGGTCGCACAAAGAGTTCCACGTTGACACTACAGTTTGAAGCAAATAGTGGTTATCGCAGGGTAAAGCAATGAAATTTCTCTCAGAGTATCCGTGGGTGTGTATGAGGAAGGATAGTTTTAATGACACTGGAATGCCTGTTTCAAACTGGTTTAATGACTGCTTCTTTTTATCATAACATCAAACTCGAAGTTGCCGACCACGGGTTACCAATATCACTGTTTAGCGTTACTGAAGGTGGAATGTTTATTACTCGATAATACTTAATTTGTTACGTATGAACCGACAAATCTTCCCTCCGGTTCTGATCTGCCCTCAACCAAGACAGAGAAAACTTCCTACTTGGCCGGACCGTCTGTGCTCACACTATACACATCTGTGCGTGGGTGTGTGTAACTTTCACTTCTGGAAGCCCTCTTTTCACACAAAGATTCCCTTTGTGACTATTTTGTCCATTGTGATTGTTAATCTCGGTCATGCCATTATTAAGGGTCCGAAGAATACCTTTTCAAACAGAGTCAAGTGCTTACCCTTTAGAATTCTGTTTCTCCCGTGTCTTTTGTTACACAACAAAACCACTGCATCTGTTCGGGTCGTAACAGATATACAATACTCCTTTGAAATCCATTACGATTCTTTACTCATTGCAATTCTTAATTTCGGTATCAAAGCTTAAACTGTTTAAAGATTAAACGTTGATGGACAACTTTTCACATGTCGATTTTTATACTTCGTAATAGTTCAAAGCTTAAGATACAGTAATAGTCATCTAAAATGCAGATTTAGTACGGTGTTAGCTACACTATTTTTATATGTACTTCACCTACTTAGGAAAATGTATAAGTAATAAGCGGTTATTTGTATAACAAAGGTGTATTTTATTTCCCTTTACAAAATTTAGATAATTAAAGTGTATGTCTAGTTTTTGGTTGTTACAAACAAGAATACTACATGAAAATCAACCAATAGTTTTAAGTCACCTTCTTAATTAGTTAGAACTAGTCAGGAACGGTGTCTAGACCCTGTGGTTAGACCGTTCACATGTGAAATTTTTTATGGACGAAGCGACAGGTTTTCATAGGGTGCTTCGGTTTCCCCCGCCATTCATTCCACCATCTGCTCCATAATGACGTTTCCTTTCATTCACTGCACAACATTTCATATCATGCACTTGTTCACCCTCATACCAATTATCAGGCTGATCCTCCATCTTCGATATTCTCTCGGATTCAGAGTTCTTATGCTCCAAGGGAGGTGTTTAACCCCAGACACCCACTGGTAAGTCCTCCATATGATGAGAGTAAACATGAAATGGAATGAGAGAACCAATCCGAAAGATAGTTCTGACCACCATCACCTGAAATAAGAGAAAAATGAGTCCTGGCGTTTAATTTCTTTAGGTGAAAGTGTTGCATGCAAAATAAAATGAGGCGCTTGGATATATCGGTATATCCCAACCAAAGTTCATTTTGAGATAAATGCAATTTTTTTCCCCAAAAACATGAAAGTAGTTTACAAGATGATTTGATATTTCCTGGGTTTTTAAATTAAGACATTTCAAATTTATGTGCAAATTGTTTTCCTGACTTTGTGCTGTTTATTAGAACAAAAGGTAAAAAAGACAGAAAAAAATGTGTAAAATAGACTTTTCCTTCATTTAACATCTTGAAATACCAAATCCAGCTCTATTTCCAGATCTTCACATGTTTCGTCATAAACACCATTCATGATGAAGACTGTTATAAAATTCATGATAGATTTACTTTATAGATTTATTTCAGTAATTTCATCAGGTCATTGTATTTAGCTTTCTTTATCTTTTTCTGTTCACGTACTTCTGCTATAAGTAACTTAAGCCATGAAACTTGTGAACTTTTACCTCTTTTCCTAAAATTAACCTTTAGATGCACCAGAGTTAGAATAACATAAACCAAATTTAACAATCTCAGGATTATCATGATGCACAACAGTGGACGTAACCTTACGTAAAAGCACAGTAGCATCATCAACATTTTTTTCTTCTAATTATAAAGTTTGAAGTGATATTCTGTATGTCAACAAAGTCTTCCTGTTCTTGTTTTTTTTTTTTTTTTTTTAAATTTACGTCCTCCAACGTTAAGTCATATTGGACGATGAATGGAATGGTTGAAATGATGCTCATATGAGCCCAGGGTCCATAGAGCTTAGAGTTACCCGACATTCGTCTTTCAGGATAATGGAAAACTCCGGAAAAACCTTATCCACGTAACTCACCCTGAAGGAGATTCGAACTCGGGACCTCTTGACCTGTTCAACTGATTAATGAACAATTTGAAATTGTTTCTGCACAACGTTCTTCTGTTTATTGCTCATCCATTGGCGTTTTCGTTTTTTTTTTTTTTTTTTTTTTTTTTTTTTTTTTTTTTTTGAGCTTCAGGAATAACCTCTGCAGACATTGCCGTGTTCTGTACCGTTCACTACAACACCATAAACATGTAGCGGCCATAAAGTAAAGCACTCATAGTTGGGATATGCCATTTTTATTCTGAGAATGTGTTCGTTTTCACTGCGTGCAAATTTTAAAGGTGGAAAATGAGAGCTTTGGCATTACGCAATTCGTTTGATACTTTATTACATGAAAGGTAGATGGCAGTTGTGCAGTTAATACTTCTATCTCAAAATTCGATGTTGGTTGGGATATGCCGTTATTATTCTGAGCGCCTCAAATGTTCTATGTTATTCCATAGAGAAATTATATAGTACAAACTTATGTGTTTAGTTTCTGTATGTTAGTTTCAGTTAATAGATATGCTTTTCAACACGTTCAACTTTTTTGCGTTTAATCGAGTTGCCAAAGCTGCTCGAGATCTAGTGTGCAGCATGAATGCGAATTATTAAAGGGAAACAAAAAATAATGCGTTACATTCACATGACTTTCTTCAGAACCACTTCTGCAATCTATACAATCAAAAGATTACTCTTCTATCTGCTTTATGTTAATCGAAATGAACGTTTACAGAAATGGCCCATATTCGGGAGGGACTGGAATAGATCCCCGTTGCTCTCAAACCTTAATTCTTTCCCCATTTTTCTGCTTGGTAGGCGAGTGTTGACTATTACATAGAGAATATTTTGGTAATTTAATTTATTTATTATGTTTCAGGTGGAGAGATCAAGTGGACAACAGGCGAGGCGTGTAGTGGTGGAATGTGCTTTGCGGAAGTGTTTACCTTGACATTTTTGGTGTGTAACCGGTGCACCTCACCGTGGCAAGAGGTAGACCGCTGCTGTAATAAACTGGGGATGTTAGGGACCCCGCTTGATGTCAAGGATCAACTACGGCAAAGCGTGTGCGATCCTCGACGTCTTCAGGCACCAACCAATATTTGGGAAAAAGGAAACATGTGTCCACTCACACGACCTTCATTTCCCATTTTTCAACAAACTATTGTTACTAAAGTCTACTCAGATATCTAGACAATGTCAACCAAGGTAGGGATTTATAGAAATGTTTTTATTACGTATTTCCTTATATGTACAACAGGAATAGATGAATACAGTAGGTGTAACCGATAGTCAAACCGTTTAAATACCAAATACAATTTGGTGGCTTTGGAATTCAGTTTTCTTTGCATAACGAAGAGGAAAAAAAATAACACCTTCCTATTTGAGAAAAGTATAGAATTTTAAAATATGAAGCAGTAACAAGAGATATCTCGGGAATGGCTACTTCAAAAATAAGTACATGCGACGTAAATTGTGTGCTTTAAGTAGGTGTACATTTTGTACGGTAAGATGGCGTGTATTATAATAAACATTTGTGATGTAAACATCCAAAATATTCAATCAAAATTGTGAACTCCTCTGTAGCGTAAATGACAGCGAGTTCAAGAGGTCTCGAGTTCGAATGTCGGTCAGGGTGAGTTATCTGGATAAAGTTTCTTCCGAGGTTTTTCCTTATCCTAAAATATGAATGGTAACTTTGTTCTATGGACGTTGGACTCATTTGAGCATCACTTCACTCATTTCGTAAATGTCCGACATTCAATTTTCAAAAATATTTTCATGTCAATGCGTGCCCAAGGAACGAATGTGAAACCTTAGTTGTTGAGAAAATTACTGGGAGGATGTTCAACTTTACATAGAGCATTGCATTCCTGAAGCATGTTGCTAAACCGGTTCTTAATAAATACGAGCATGTTACTGAGATGATGTCTCTATCCTCTCCCTTCCCCTCCCTACAATCACATCTTCCTCAAACTGATGTGTATCTTTTTCCGTTATATATTTCTGTAATATTATCTTCTTTCTCTTCGCTTGCCATTGTGTGGTGTTTGCGTTATCTTTTGATGTTGCCAACGCCTCGAGCTGTTCTTTTTATCCCCCTCCCCCTTCTTCTGCATTCAGCCCACCCTTGCTGCCGGCTGTAAGGGGGCGGTTAAAACTATCGTGTTACGGTGGAGTGACACGAGATGGCAGGAGCGGTGTCAAGCCAAAGGCAGGCATATGTTTCTGCGCGGTGGATTTCCCACTGGGTATTCTTGTCATAAAACTTTTCTTACAAAACCTTCATCACGTCTCTTTACTCCCTAAATATTTCAATCTTTGTAACAAAATTACTATCCCAGAGGCGTGGATGAGAAGTGTTTCGCTTTCATAATGAATTAACCTGATTTATAGCAACTGTAGCTCACTTTTTGCAGTTGTGAAACGAAATACTGGCAAACCTCAAGGTTATTGGAATTTCCTTAAGGAGTAATATGGGTTCTGATATATTCCATAAATAAATTTTGTGTACAAGTAATCATTACAATGTATACTTATATGGATTCATACTACATTACAACTAGCACGTTATATAAAGGCAATACTCGTTCTACCATTACGGAACAAACAAAAAAAAATTATACATTTATACTACGACAATAAATTCTAATCAATACATTTGTTTTATTTTTCTCTATAATTCAAGCAATAAAAGAACGTTAAATTCTTTCTAACTTACAAATTAGAATCTCACAACCTCCTGATGGACAAGTTGCTGATGTCATAGCAAAAGTGGGCGAGCCCAATGAAAAAATCCCTGTCATATAACTGCCTTAAACTATCACGTGCAATGAAAATTAAAGACATACAAATGCGGGTAAATCTTCGTAAAAATCGCTGATGCCAGTGTAGTAGAAGTATACTGCTGGGGAGTCATTACATCAGAACACGTTAAATATCTATAAAACATTGAAATCTTCCCTTCGTGGTGTTAACCCATGACACGCGTTTGATTGTAGAGCTTTTTATGTCCTTTATTAATTATTATTATTATTATTATTATTATTATTATTATTATTATTATTATTATTATTATTATTATTATTATTATTATTATTATTATTATTATTATTATTATTATTATTATTATTATTATTATTATTATTATTATTATTATTATTATTATTATTATTATTATTATTATTATTATTATTATTATTATTATTATTATTATTATTATTATTATTATTATTATTATTATTATTATTATTATTATTATTATTATTATTATTATTATTATTATTATTATTATTATTATTATTATTATTATTATTATTATTATTATTATTATTATTATTATTATTATTATTATTATTATTATTATTATTATTATTATTATTATTATTATTATTATTATTATTATTATTATTATTATTATTATTATTATTATTATTATTATTATTATTATTATTATTATTATTATTATTATTATTATTATTATTATTATTATTATTATTATTATTATTATTATTATTATTATTATTATTATTATTATTATTATTATTATTATTATTATTATTATTATTATTATTATTATTATTATTATTATTATTATTATTATTATTATTATTATTATTATTATTATTATTATTATTATTATTATTATTATTATTATTATTATTATTATTATTATTATTATTATTATTATTATTATTATTATTATTATTATTATTATTATTATTATTATTATTATTATTATTATTATCATCATCATCATTACTATTATTGTTATTATTATTACTATTTATTTTCTTATTTATTTATTAAATGTATGTGACTTAAATGACATATTTCTGCCCTGATCCATTTCACGTTTTATATTAAAAAATCACTTGTGGCAACTTTGATGGATAGGTTCACTTACTCATATTGTATATACACACACGGAGAAAAAAAATATAATCATTTATTTTATATGTCAACAATATTTCACTTTGAATATGAAAAAGTTTTTGTATCAATAAAGTAACACACCACTACTCTAAAAGTCAACTGAACAAACTGGGTAGTTTGTATTATCGTGTTATACTGTATGTTTGTATGTGTTTAAGATAAGTATTATGAATAGGAAATGGTTGTGTTTTAAAGGCTTTTTAGTTTTAAAATTCACTTCGTTCTGAATTGCTTTTGTATTACTGATAAACCATTAGAGAATGGCGTAATCTTACTGCACCAAAAATGTATATCTCATCAAACACAGTTTAAATCTGTGGTTAAATATGTGTAGAAAATTCACAGAAGACAATAATGGATGTTCTTTCACTTCCACAATTTCTTCGCCAATAAAAAAGAAGAAAAATATGTGATGCTCCAACAATACAGTGATTTCTCCTACCTTAAAATTTTGTGTACACACGCATTTTCCATATTTGGCTATTTTTGCTATAACATGAAATCTCCTCCATGGTTCACATTTCATATTTATTTTTCAAGCTCATTAGTACCTTTTGACCTTTACTCTATCCTTTGTGAATGCATTAGAAAGTTCAAGGCCAAACAAATTGAGAGAGCTTTCGCTTATCATGTCGTTTGGAGTTAAAATCGAAATTGTGGCGAAACGAGACGCTCAAAGAAGAAAGCTAAGATAACTTAAAATGTTGACCACTTGCTGTTCTATCATAGACTTCAATTGGAACTAGTTATAGTTTGACAAAAGAGTCACACCCTTTCTTTTGTATCGAAATATGTGCTTCCTAACTCACATCTTTGGTGTAGGGGTGGTTCATTCAAGAGTTTCTAGGTTCGAATCTTGGATAGGATGAGTTACCTGCATCAGGCTCTTTCTGGGTTTTCATTTTAGTATTACATTTTATAATAATATTTTAAGAAAATTAATCAAAGAATAGCAGTAACTTTTTCCAAGCTTCGGAAGTTAAGTGCTGGTCAGTTGGGTGCATTCTTACCCAGCGCAAACACCAGAAGAGCTATCGTCAGATAACTAGAATCTTCTGTCCCCATCTTCAGATAATTCTAGAATGTTCTATGGATATTTGCAGGGGCTATATAAGAAATGTTCTTGCGAGTTACTGTGTTAGTGAGTTAGGAATTGCGCTTCTACGCTATTCTACGAGTGATTGTGACGTCAGTTGCTGCATATAATAAATGCTGCAGAGGGGAAGATGAGAGAAGCCGTGTGATCGACTACCGGGCGAGTAGACCATCTGGAAGAGGAGCATAACGGCTTTGCATCGTGTGTGTAGTGTTTAACGCCCGCTTTTACTACATAGGCACCGCAGGCGGCTTTGCATCGTGAACAAAATGTAGTGATACTAAGAATTTGAAATAAATCACATTAGTGAGTGACATGAGAACACAAATGAGAGTTAAAAACTGGAGACAAAGTAACCATACGAAAACCAGATTAAGGGAATTTTTTGCTTTGATTAAAATTAACCTTTTTTCATTAATAATATGTTGAGCTTTAATTGAGATAGGCATTTGTAGAAATGATTTTATCCTTGTAGATACAATTGGAATATGGGAATACAATAGGCTTAAACAATATAAAAATTTAAGAGCCGGTTGCTATGTGTAAACTTCGATATTCCACTCACTTTCCACGATAGGAAGAAAAAATATAACGATTTCCCATTTTAGAAGAGTGCTTACATTGAGTAATTTAGTATAGGAAAATGCAAATAAATAAGAAGGAAATTTCGGAAATGGTTAATGCCATAAAAAATGTGTTAAACATAAATTGTGTGCTTTAAAGAGATCTAGATCTTTGTGCACTACGATTTTGCATATCTCTTAGGTTTACCAATAATGGAAATATCCTTCAAAATAAAAGGGACGTAATCACTATTATTAGAAAATTTAAGATATATATTTCATTTGCCATAAAAATATATTCTAAACGTGTTATTTTAACCAAAATTATTGTAGCCATTTTTCAGAAATCACAATTTTCAGAAAACTTTACATATAAAGGTAGTTTCACATGGAGGAATTTCTTTAACGTCTGCGAGTGGTATAAGCCAAAGAAAGTAATAACTTGCTGCTTTTAGATTATATTCTTTTTTATTGTTCTTAAAAACAGATCTATGAAACGTATCTCTAAAATCAACAGATATTATTAAAGAATGTTTTCATATTCAAAAGAGAAGTAACTGGAGTGGGTCTTGGGCAGATAAAATGAATGATGTGTTGAAGCAGATGGGTATGGGCCATTCTTGGATAAATGCAGAGTATGGGTATAGAGGCTTTTGGAAAGAAGTTAAGCTAAGATTAGAAGATATTGACAGACAAGACATTTTCGCCAGTACAAGTGATAAAAGCTCACTGAGATTATATGGAGAAATAAAAACAACCTCGGGGAGGGATATATAGATATATGTAGTAAGTTAGGGCGAGAAAGTTTTGCTTGGGCGAGAGCAGGAGTGAGAAACTTGAAAGATATAGGTCAAGAGAGGGGGCTAGATAAATGTCCATTGTGTGAAGAAGAGAATGCAGATTTACATTGTATATTATATTGTAGTCAAACAAAGATATGGAGAGAGCAGGCTTGGCTACGTAAATGGGACAATTTGGGGGGTGAAGTAGTAATTAGAAAAATTTTGTCAGTAAAAGGGGAAAAGAACAGGAGAAATATAGGGAATTATTTAGGGAAATTTAAAGAGAGATGGCTAAGATCAATTAAGAGAAAAATGTAGTGTAGGATAGGTGAACTGGCAAAATGTGTAAAAACCTAGGGTTAGGTGTATGGGGACCGAATTATTATTCAATGGCAAGCAACATGCTAGGATTTTCAGGATTTAGAAATATATGGCATTTTCCTGTATGGATTTTATAATTGTAATCTTGATTTTGTATTTCCATTTGATGATGTAAAAGAAAAGATGAGAAATAAATTACAAATTACAAAATCAAAAGGGGATTGGATATTATCTGAGAAAAACTGATTTTGTATGTTAGATCCCTATGTCTTTTCTGCATTATACTGTTGCTCACAACGTACAGGTGTGTGTGTGTGTGTGTGTGTGTGTGTGTGTGTGTGTGTGTGTGTGTGTGTGTGTGTGTGTGTGTGTGTGTGTGTGTGTGTGTGTGTAACTCTACAGCAACATGTCCAATTAATAGCTTAGAACTAGTACCTACTTATAGCGGCAATAAACATGTATAAGCATGCCCAGAAATTGTTATAACGTACTAATGACGCTCAATAATGGAATTATTGATAATATTATCGTTATAAATTGTAGAGAATATATCATGAGTTAATTCGGCATAGATAGCAACCATAAGAGAGTTTATTAGCCCACCTCGGTAGTGCAGATGGTAGCATGTCTGCCTCACGTTCAAGAGGTCCCGAGTTCGAATCTCGGTCAGGGTGAGTTACCTAGATAAGGTTTTTCCGGGGTTTTCCCTTATCCTTCAAGACAAATCTCGGGTAACGCTAAGCTCCTGGGACCCTGGACTCGTTTGAGCATCATTTCACCCAATTCATTCACCGTCCGATATAAGTAAACGTTGGGGTGGACGTAAATTAAAAGAGAGAGAGAGAGAGAGAGAGAGAGAGAGAGAGAGAGAGAGAGAGAGAGAGAGAGAGAGAGAGAGAGAGAGAGAGAGAGAGAGAGAGAGTTTATTAAAGGAGACGTTATTTTCTCATACTGCATTTCATTTGTTACTGGCGTGTTGAATCAATAAATGACACGAAATTAATTTCCTTCCTGGGAGAGAAGTGAGCATTTGTTACGGTTTCCGATCGAGGTGCTGGCTGGCTGTATAAAGCCAGAAGGGTTTAGCTGTGTGCCCACCCGTTAAGGATTTTATCGCAGGTAAGGTATTTCATTTCGGGATTTTGTAGAATGTGATGTGGGTTTTGAGACTGAAGATTCTTGTGAGGTTACAATTTTGTACCTTCGGGTTGAAAGGACAGAATGCAATACCCTGCACCCTGGTGTTTTTATTTAGTTTAAGTTGGGAAAAATTTTGATGCCACACAGCTTAGAAGAATTGTGTGGAGCTCAGCTTTAGCTGCTGATAGGATTAGCTGCTGAGTTATCTTGGGTGCCCGCAAGCCATGCGGGGTACCCGAAGTAGTCTAGAGCGGCGTCTAGTGGGGCCATAATCTCCCAATGATCTAACAAAGGCGCTTCTATGTGTTGGTAAATTGGCGTATAATTTTGATGCCCGGCGCCTTATTTCACCCTTTACGTATGGAAGACCCGAGGCTTCGTGAAGCAACCTAATAGGAAAGTAACGACCCACAGAATGTATAGACCGTAGTCCTCTATTCTGTGCACGTTGGAGCCATGCCAACCAGCTATCTGCGGCCATATCCCAGATCTCGCAGGCATATAGCATCACAGGAATTACCAGCGCTCGGAAGAGGTATAACCTCAGTTAGTTAAGTGCAGAGGTTCTACTCCCATTAGTCCTGGACCCGGGCCTCGTTCTACCTGGGAGCGATGGATACTCAAGGGCTCTTTCCATAGGGCAATATCTGATTTCTTAAAAAGCCCCCCCCCCCCGCTGAGCACAACGTCAGGACGGGATGGAACTGGATACGCCACTTACGCGCGTCAACCCCGCAGGGAATACTACCGAAAACCTCGATGGGGACGCCTGGTGATCTAGCACACCTTCTACTAGCTCTACAGGCTAGTATCCGGGACTTAATAGGCAACCTTCTATCCCCTCCGGGTGGCCGTAGCCTGGCCGGAGGTGCCCAATTCCCCGTGGGTGTCGGGAACACACTGTCCCCTCGAGTCCAACCCAATCCGAACAACTCCCCGACGGGAGGGGCTCAGCAGTTCGGCCCGAGGTTCCCCTAGTAACGTCAGAGTTACCACGAGTGCTAAGCGTCCGCAGCGCCCGCACCTCGGCAGCTGAATGGGACGTATCCCCTCCCCTAAGATATAGCCTCAGGCCAAGCGGTATCGAGCTCGACCCCAGCAATGGGTACAGGGAAGCAATTGCTCCCTGTACCCTTGCCGCTAGGTCCCTGATGTGCTGGCGAAAGGTCAGGCCTCTATCCAATGTAACTCCTAGGTACCGGACAGAGTTAGTCCACTCTATCCTTTTGTTACGGTTTGTGGTGTAGCTTACTTATAGATACTGTCTCAAAAGTAATGTCGTTTTTTAAGAAAAACAATTATTTTAAATATGTTCTGACAAGCAATCAACTAATATTCAAAGTATAGTCCATTAGATTCTATGGTCTTGAGCCATCGTTCAGCTAGGTTTATTACCCCATGGTGGTACCAATCTGTAGTTTTTATGCAAAGAATTCGGTGACAACCATTCCCACTGCTTCAATGTTGTCAAAATTTCTTCCATGTAATAAAATCGACCATGGATCGAAAAATATGATAATCTGACGGTGCAAAAACCGGGCTGTATGCTGGATGTGGGAGAAGTTCCAAATCCTGAATTTTTTGTATTGTCCTGTTTCAATATAACTCTATTTCGGTTAAACAATGCTGGGTATTTTAGGCTCAAAATTACATGAACTCGTTTCAGTTGTTGAGAACAAAGATCCATATCAATCGTCCGCCCGTTTAGAATAACTCCCAGTGAATCACAGCTTCAAAGTTTCACCAGACAGACAACATTAATTTGGGACCGAACTGATTTTTTTGAACAATGAGTTTGTCAGGTTGACGGGTATCAAGCTACTGCTTCGAGGTATCAGGGTTTCGGTTAGATACTCATTTTTCATCACAAGTGACAATTCTCCTGACAAATCTATCATCCATGGAATTACGGATAAGCTGACGACAGTTATCCAGTCTACGTTCAGCCTGTTGAGGTGTCAGTTCATAAGGTACAGATCTATAACTTCTGTATAATTTTCCAAGTGTCTTAATGTGGCGATGTATGGTATCTTTTGATGCACCAAATTCTTCTGAAAGCCTAGTACTTTCACGCGGATTTTCTCGCAAAACTTGGCGTATGTTCTCAATATTCCATACTTTAGATCTTCCAAAACGTGGTAAACCTTTGGTGTTTTCGTGTAAATTGCTGAAACTTTGGAACCATTGTTGTGTCACACGCTCGCTAATGACATCTTCTTCTTCCACTTTATATATCCTTCGAGCCGCGGCAGCAGCTTTATAATCTTGTTTCCTGTAGTGTTTTAGAAGGACGGAAAGCGGCCCATGTTCGATCACACCCATGGGGTGCGGATTTTAGGTCCCGGGTATAGGACCGGTGCCCACTCAGCATCGTAAGGAAAGTGAGGAGCTTACGATAAGTAAGCGGTCCAGGTCACGAAAACCACCATTCCGGCTCGGGACGCCGATATGCTGACCACAACTCCTCCCCTCATCGGTTGGACGATTGTCCATTTCTGCCGTGCGTAAGTGGGCGTGAGGCCGACAGTGGGTTGGTAGGCCTTGGCCCTCTTAACTTTTCTTTAACCCCGCCTTTAATTCTAATGGTAACATCGGCGGCCATTCTCCTTTGGAGAGGTCTCGAGTTCGAATCTCGGTCAGGGTGAGTTACCTGGATAAGGATCTTTCCGGGGTTTTCCCTTATCCTTAAAGACGAATGTCAGGTAGCTCTAAGCTCCAAGGACCCCGGACTCATTTGAGCATCATTTCACCAATTCCATTCATCGTCCGATATGACTAAACGTTGGAGGACATAAATTACAACAAAAAAAAAAAAAAAAAAAAAAAAAAAAACTCCTTTGGGACATATCGAAGGTGTTAATTCGTATTCGTCGGGTTTTAGTCATTAAACCACGCACACATTCGCACTCTCATTCATACTTCCAGACTCTGGGGAAGATGAGGAATTATCTTGGTCGGAGAAAAATCCCCACCCCCACCGCCGGGAATCGAACCCGGGACCCCTAGCACGTAAGTTCAAACTTTGTTATCTCCATTTTGTGACTGTTTATTAATAACTGAAGACTAATTACATGCTTGCAATGTACGCAATATTAGCATTGTCAAACCAAAGAAACCAGATAAATTTTCCAGGACACCAAAATCAAGAACCAAAATTACTTATGCGAAAACCTAATATTATCAGTATTGTATGGTAAGTGATTACAAATGTATATATTATTTATTCTTGATTCAATAATGTACAAAGTTCTTTGCCTCTTGTTTGCAGAGAAAAGTATCACAAAATGCCTTCAGACTACTTCCGTATGCGGGGGTAGTGAGTCAGCTCCACGTTCAAGGGGTTCCTACTTCGAATCTCCGTTGTGGAAAGTTAGCTGCATAAGGGATTTCCCTTGTTCTGTGGAGAGGATTGTCGGGTAACTGTAAGCCAGAGGTAAAGTCTGTTTAGTTAACGCGTGTGCACGTCGGCTTCTGCCTTTGACGAACCCTTATAATCGTTTTACGAGACAGGCCCTCCTTCTCGCAGTCCTTTCTGCAAGGTTGCCACCTTCCTCGATACGTCATGGGTATCGTACGAGGTTTCGTCTAAATAATCTTATGTCCATTACTGAGAAACTTCCTTAGTTTTCACAAATATATATATATATATATATATATATATATATATATATATATATATATATATATATATATATATATATATATATATATATCGCCAAGCTACATTCTACTGGGCTACATTCTACTGGATTCCATAATAGCCCTTAACTTATTCGAAGTGCGGTATTTGAAACCCAGCTCCTTTAGGAGACCGCGCAAAGTGCAGTACCCATAAGGAAAATCACAGATTTCTTGCAAATGTACAACCAATTCGTCTAAGGTGGGCGCTCTCCCTTTTGCATAGAATCTATAAATTTCCCGACGAATTAAGTCACTTGATCAGCGTCTTTGGTATGCCTTTCCGTCACAATATTTCTTACTGTATTTCTGTATATACCCAGCATTTATCATTAGGTTCATTGCACGACCCCTTACCAAGATTATTTGTCAGCACATATTTATATGAGTTCAAAACAAGCGCTTAAATTTGCTTAGAAACAGTTCCCGTTATAACTTTTTTTTTTTTAGGCTTTTCCAGTAATATAACTCGGCCCAGTTATTCACACTATTGTCTTCACTTTGATTGTTTTCACTTGACTGAAAGTAATCTACTACTTCATTTGCATTTACCGATGCATTTTCCTCCCACGGTCTCCACATCGTGACACACAACGAATTTCTGCACGTAATGAAACAGATCAACTGGAAGTTGGAACTTTGGCAACTGAGACTCCACGTGGAGTAGACATGCGATTGTCACTTCGAGAAAATCAGGGTTGCTATTGGTCCTCAATGACAGTGTTCCGTTTCTGAAGTGTGGAGATAGATTTATGACGGTCATTAGTGGGCGGTCGGGTCAGATTCCTTTGACTCCGAACTGCACACCCGTTAACTAAACAGACTTTACTAATGATGGGGACACGAGGTTTAGTCCATCCCCTTCTTAGCACATTGACGCCTTAAATTCCGACGACCCTAGTACACTATGATGGCATGCCTACTCTAAGCTTTATGGACTCCGGATCTATTTGAAGATAATTTTAACCATTTCGCTCATTCAACCAAAGTATTTCAAACTACCTGAGTTGAGATTCCACAAAAAAATAAGTATTTTAAGTGATATTACATTCATTATCTGGTCCCTTAGCTTCTTTGTTTTAAGACATGTGTCGCATGTTCGTTGTTAATTCGAAGCGTTAGCTCCAATGAACGAGCCGCCACTATTTCCCGGAGTACACGGTGTCAAATCGCAGTAGAAACGGCAAGATCGCATTTTATTCATACCTCTATTTGCTATAGAGAAGGTAAGGGTGTTTTCTGTTACGCTCCGTCGGTTCGCATATTCTTAGAAACATTTCCCAAATTTGCTCTCTGAATTCCTTTCAAAGCGTGCATTCCGACCGTCGAGTACCTGTCACATTTAATGTGACACCGGCTTCTCGTCCTGGTAAAACTTCTGGCTCTGCAAATCCTGACAAGTGGCAGCTTACGTAACTCCATTTACAACCGACTACTTTTATCAGTAATTTGATACGAGCTACTTCACTTCATTTGCAGCTTTAGCAGTATGTTTCTTTGAATTTGCATTTGATTTATAAAATAAAGAGAGATAGAAGGAAATCCTGAACTGTAAAGGTCATGGCCGCAGTCAGCAATGCAGTCACTCCGCAGCTAAGGGTACTCATAGGCGAAATAAATAAATGTCACAGTGTTTGATAAAAAATATTTTACTTTATTTTTTGATACTAACTAATCAGGTACACAGCAGAAATTTAATTTTAAAAAATATAAACATACCTCCACTTTCTTTATATACAAATACCCAAAACTGGAGTTTCCTGAGAAAAAATAAAGTTATAAACCTTTAAAACACCTCTTGTAACAACTTATCCTCAGTGGCCATTTATGTCACATCTTCAGCAATTTATAACTGTAGCAAAAGGTCGTACATTTTCTCTGACCTTGTGCTGAAATTTTAAACGAAATTAGTTTTCAACCACATTGTGTGAAACGATGTTAATACGTATACGACTAGAAAAGGTCAAAGTTGAGTAAAATACTTTTCAAGTAAATCCATCAAGCCATGTACTCTTGGTCATTTGGGCGTTGAAATGGTCACGTATTGAAGTTTAAAGTGTTGTACAAAAAGCCAGAACATGTAATTAAAGCTAAGATTTCAGACTATTTTTGGACTAAAACATTTTTTTTTTTTTTTTTAAATTTTGACTTAAATTCAGTTCATGGGTACTCTTGGTCTCACTCCTACTCTTTTTATTTGTTAAAACGAAAATGTAACTAAAAAAGTGAAAGTGAAACTGAAAATTAATATTGAATTTGCTGCACTATATTTAACACATAAAAATATACTACTATCTGAAAATCTCTTCGATGACAATCATATTTTCACGGCATGTGGAAAAGAAAAACGAAGAATAGCTACTGTCATCTTACAGCGAAATGAAAATACTATAATGACAAAGGCTCTAAAGATCAAGGTCTTTAAATCTTAGGAAACAAAAATTTCTGATCTCGTTAAAACGCATAACTTATGTCAATTCTTTGTGTGAAGTTTACTGTTTCTGAAGTATTCTATGTTACTGGTTTGAATTTTCAAATACGTACTTACTTTTCTCAAACAGAATATCGTTTACCGTTTCTTATATGCCCAGGCTAAATAAAGAGAACGTAATTTCAAAGCCATCACATAGCGAGTAGTTCTTAAAATAGAAAGGTAGAGCCAGACTGAAAAATTCAACACCATAGCCTGGATTTGAACCACGGACTTTCCGGCTGCTGTTAACCATTGAGCTACTATGGCCAACGTGCCAGCACGACATTAAATTCTCGTGCCGTGTCGTGAGAGTTTAATGTGCTGCTGGTACGTTGCCGAACGGAAACCGGAAGGTCCGTGGTTTAAGTCCAGGCTGACATTGAACTTTTCAGTCTGACTCTACCTTTCCAAATTTCGTCCCACACATGGCTGGTGTGAAAGAACAATTAATTTCCGGTTCTTAATATGTTTGACTGTCCCTTAAATCCTACACTACTCCCGTGATTATGTTGTATCTATAAAACTATTCAGTAAAACGGTTGATGCAAATATTTATCTCGATTATATGAAGTAGCTAGAATAATTAGCATTTGTAAAGAGTAGTTTGCGGCTAGAGAAAGTCATGTGAGTGGAATACATCAGATCTTTAGATTATTTTAGTCTGTATAAGCAATAATTTATTCAAATTACTTTAGAAAGAGCGGTAAAAATTACACGACAGAACGTGAAATCACAAACAAAAAATATTAAAGCCTAAGAAAAAAAGGCTAAAAAAGCACTATTACAACTTAAAAGGCAAAAATAGACAAATAAAAGCCACCATTTTCCCGCCATCAGTGACTCACAATGATAATATATTATTTTATTAGGCCTCGTGTGTGGACATTTGGAAAAGAAAAGATGTTTCAACTTCTTAGTGATGGCGTTTTATTTACTACCCTTATCCCAGTAATCCTTTTCTATATTCGATACATATTTGCAAAACCTTTACCCATCTCTTTCGGTCACACATGGCAGTGTTATGTCGCGGTGATAAATCACCTGTTACTTCTTGCCCTAAACATTCGTTTGACCCTGACCCCATTTATGGGAATCATAGGGTTATTGTCATATCGATGTCACAGTTCGAGACGGCTGCGCCGTAGCTCAGGAGTTAGACCGCTTGGCTCTCACCAAGGCAGCCCAGGTTCGATCCCAGGCGTCCGCAAAGTGAGATTTGTGATGTACGAAACGGCGCTGGGGCAGCTTTTCTCCGGGATCTCCGGTTTCCCCCGCCATCTCATTCCACCGGTGCACCATCTTCATCTCATGTATCATAAGTGTCATCGCCTGCGGTGCCGTATTTAGTAAAAGCGGGCGTTAAACACTACACATTTCATTTTACAGTTCGAAATGCGATGTTTAATAGTGAAAACATGTCACACAAAAGGCCGCGCCATGGCTGAGTAGTTAGACCGCTTGGCTCTCACCAAGGCGACCCGGGTTCGATCTCAGGCGACCGCAAAGTGAGATTTGTGGTGGACAACACGGCGCTGTGGCAACTTTTCTCCGGGATCTCCGGTTTCCCCCGTCATCTCATTCCACCGGTGCTCCATCTGCATCTCATGTATCATCAGTGTCATCGCCTGCGGTTCCGTATGTAGTAAAAGCGGGCGTTAAACACTACACAATTCATTTTACAGTTCGAGATGCGATGTTTAATAGTGAAAACATGTCACACAAAAGGCCGTGCCATGGCTGAGTGGTTAGACCGCTTGGCTCTCACCAAGGCGACCCGGGTTCGATCTCAGGCGACTGCAAAGTGAGATTTGTGGTGGACAACACGGCGCTGTGGCAACTTTTCTCCGGGATCTCCGGTTTCCCCCGTCATCTCATTCCACCGGTGCTCCATCTGCATCTCATGTATCATCAGTGTCATCGCCTGCGGTTCCGTATGTAGTAAAAGCGGGCGTTAAACACTACACAATTCATTTTACAGTTCGAGATGCGATGTTTAATAGTGAAAACATGTCACACAAAAGGCCGTGCCATGGCTGAGTGGTTAGACCGCTTGGCTCTCATCAAGGCGGCCCGGGTTCGATCCCAAAGTGGGATTTGTGGTGGACCACATAGCGTTGGGACGGGTTTTCTCCGGGTCCTCCGGTTTTCCCCGCCAGCATTCCAACGTATGCTCCATCATCTTTTCTCTCACCTCAACTCTCGTACTTTCACTTCCGGCGATAGGCTGATCACCCATCCCGGTATCTCTCTGATCAGGAAACCTCTTATCCCGTTGCCTACAGGCCTTAAGGTTGCGCGGTTCAGAAGCCCCTATGTTCCACTTCAGAAAATACAGAAATTCATTAATTCATGTAAGACAAAAGAGTCTTGGCTTTCTCGCCAAGATCCCCATACCCGGGAAAGAAGTATAGTTTTAAGTTTTAGCGGTTGGTTAGGTCTGTCTTCAGTTTAGCGACCAGCTGTGTACCTAGAAGAAATAATAAACTTTACCCCGTAACTAGACTATAAATATCTGCATGCAAGACTGCACCAAAGATTATATGCAGCTAAGAGAAAATAGGTCGCAGTCGTTTATTTTGTTTTCTCCAGTGATGAAAGTTTGTCTCCAAGAAAGAAAAGAAGGAAAAGAAATGAACAGAAAGGATGAAAAGCTCTACTTTTTTACTTTCACTAAAAGAAATTCCAGCTCGATCTGCAACATGAATGTAACAATAGTCCCTTGTAAAGGTAATTACGTCGTAAAGCAGCTAAGTTGGCAACTTGAGCAGTGATGTTTATAAACTCTCGAATAAGTTTAAGGTGGAGTACCTCATCTCTCCCCTTCATTCCCCCTGGAGACCGAAGCTGCTGCACAGACGGTTTGTGCTTCACAACGGCTTACTTGTATAGCTTCTACGTCACCGAGTGAGTGAGAGAGAAAGAGAACCACGTTACTCAAACACGAAAGGTCATAAAAATATCATATTTGGTATTTAAGAACACCATCTTGCAAGGATAGAACACAAAGGTTTTAATAAAAATACCGCCATCGCAAAATGACCTTTACATTTCTTTATTTTTTTTTTTCAAAAATGCCACTAGGAATTGTAATTAAAATACTTCATATAAAGTACTTCTTACAATTTCTAGGAAAGTCCGTGGTTCCTTTTAATCGCGAATGAATTGTGCATAATTTGTACGTCGTGAGAGATTTACAAAATATATAGATCTTGTTAAAGTACACCACTTACGA
This sequence comes from Mantis religiosa, assembly GCA_030765055.1. NCBI lineage: Eukaryota > Metazoa > Arthropoda > Insecta > Mantodea > Mantidae > Mantis > Mantis religiosa. The sequence goes on from CM060950.1 coordinate 384,661,836, forward strand.
AAAACGATTTTTTTTGTGTTAAGTACATATCTGTAAGATATCCTTTTTGTTAGAATTATTAAATGCATTTCTCAGCTAGGAAGTCGCTATTCGCTTTTTTTTCCCTCCTAACTGTGCAAAGAGCATAGAGCTCGCCATGATAGCGTGGTGGTAGCATGTCTGCCTTACGTTCAAGAGGTCCCGAGTTCGAATCTCGGTCATGGTGAGTTACCTGGATAAGGATTTTTCTGGGGTTTCCTTTATCCTGTAAGACGAATGTCGGGTGACTCTCAGCTCCATGGACCCCGGACTCATTTGAACATCATTTCATCCATTCCATTCATCGTCCGATATGACATCGTTGGAGGACGTAAATTACAGAAAAAAAAATAGAATCTCAAACCCTTCACATAGCGAAGGTTTGTTTCAAAATCTGTGGCTTTAACGCAGTGTATTCTTCTTACTCTCGTACAACAAAATACATCGACTATAATGGTTTGTTCTTGATTAAGAAATAAAAGTAAAAGCTTTAGTAAGGATAGAGAAGTGAGTAGAGAAGAGCATATGAAAGTAACACATTAGACATTTTTGTATTTGTGATAATCCATTAGGTTTTATAGTGTAGTGTAGTAGTGCAGTGCTTAACGCCCTCTTTTACTACATGTGGCACAGCATGCGGTGACACTGACGGTACATGAGATGAAGATGAAGCACCGGTGGAATGAGATAGAGTGAGAAACCGGAGATACCGGAGAAACCCGCCCCAGTGTTGTCCACCACAAATCTCACTTTGCGGTCGCCTCGGATCGAACCCAGGCCGCCTTGGTGAGAGTCGAGCGGTCTAACCACTCAGCCATTGCGCGGCCCAATTTATACAGTGAATGGAGGCATTCCTCACTCTTAGCTTATACATAGATCTATTGTGGCTGCCACCCTGCATGAGGGAGGGATGTTGTGAAGGAACCACAGGGGCTACAGGTCTCAAACGCGCGAAGTCCGTAACACTGCCAGGCTCGAAGATTCGTCCCAATGCTGCTGCTTTCTAGGGAGAGCAATGGACCATACATCGATCAAGGTCTACGGGAACACTCTTTCTTTTGAGCAAGCATCCTCACCATTTATTTTCTGTTATAAGAAATAAATGTGTATATGTGTATATATTCTTTTGCTTGTTTTTTTCCTCCTTTTTATTATATCCCTGTCTTTACTGTTTTGTTTTCTGTGGTTCTACACATATACACAATACACGTAAACGCCAATGCCAAAGGAGGACTCGAAACCGCGACCTTCTATTTTGTTCGCCACGAAACCTAGAAACACTACTTAAAGATTAAAATGGTGTCGAATGATAGGTTAACAATGGAAAGTAAACTGAGGTGTTCCATAAATCACCCCAACATTTGCCTGGAAAAATTCACGATTGGACTGTCGACGGGATTTGAAACCGGGAGCTACCGAAAACCTGTCTCTAGCATTACTCTGCCGTGATCTCGCTGAAAGCGCTAAATCTTAACGGTTTCCTTACAGGTATGAAGGTCAAATTTAGTACGTAATGTTGCGGAATTGTAGAGCAATGTTCTCTATGTTATTGTAATCATTATTATATTTGGAAGCAAAAAGGAGAGAAAGGGAATTGAACGGCGGCAAGGGAGTGCAATTACTCCCTGTGCAGAGCTAGCTGTCGGGCCCAATTACTCTCCAAGCAGCGGGGCGAATTATTTTTTTAAAAAATGCGACAGCAGCGGGGACGGCTGGGAGAAATTAGAACTGCTTTAACGATCCTGGTGGCCAAACATGTGAAAACTGACACGTTTGCTTTTGTGCGGTAATTGACAAACGCCCAGATTAAAAAGTAACAAAATCACATCGCTGTTCTTTGGATCTGGTGCCTCATTTGTGCAGCCTGAAGGAATACAAATGTCACGTATTCGTTCCCAGATGGATGGAATTTCGGCCTGTAGTACGTGGGCCGCAATAGAAATACAAATACTAATGATTTCGTAGTTGTAATGGATGTCCTTTTGTGTAACTGTGTTCTTAATTAATGTTTTATAACTTATAATGTTGGTTACTGCATCCTTTCAGTTTGCTTAACTACTTCTACTGAATTTGATGGCAGTAGATACAATTTAATAATCAAGTTCCACAAATCAAACAAGGTGTGACCATACACTGATTTCTTTTCAAATAACGCCGTTTACATTGTAAATAAATATTTTATTACTGCATTTTAATAACCACAACAATAACTCAATTTTATTCTTAAAATACAATCCTTGACAGTTGCGCCTCGTTAATTTATCGAGATTTGTAAATGACTCTAATATTACATGTGAAAAATTCTAACTGCTTCTCAGTCCTGTAATTATGCAAGGCGGTTTCTTATAAACCATGCTCTTCTAATAAAAGAAAATTAAGTGCGCCGTTGCCAAACTTGTGCGTTTTAAAGTGACTAAGATAAAATAGGAACGTGCATTTTGGTATGAAAGGTGTCGAAGAATACGATGGTACGAACGAAAATTCTTTTATGTAGTTGTATATTTTTTAAATTATAAAATTTTTAATTTTGTTGAAAGCAAATTTTAATATCTTTCCCGCTCTAAACCTTAAAACATGGTTTTAAACAGAAAATACTGCAATGGGGAAAAATCTGGATTATTTCCTTGATTTCATAGACCATATTGATATTAGATATGAATATACCTAAAAAGATGTTTTAAAAAATATAGTTTAAAACAAGGTGTTTAGATTCATTGGGAATTATCAAGTTCACGTAAAAGCTTCCAGCTACAAAGTTGTCAAGGAAATAACGAAATTATTTTTTAAATACATATAGAATATCTCCAGAACCAAGGCATCCATGAATCAGCAGTAGGCAAATGTTTGCAACGTTCACGACACACAGCGTCAACAAACCTGGTCTCGGATATGATAAAAACCAGATGTGGCATGACAGTTCAAGGGGCGACAAGGGGTCGTATTTCAGTGGACGTTTGCAGTTTTTAGGTTTTGGGAATTTGAGGCATGTGCGAGACTCCAGCAATGGTTGGTTTAGGTACATAGCAATTATTATAAGTGATCAAAGCGAAATGGTGAACGGAAGTGCGGTAATCGTGACAGCGGAGGAACGAACTCGCAACGCTGCACGGATTCTCCATAAGAGCCATCGTGTAACCGCTATACTTATAGAAAGGGGTCACTGTCAGGTGATGTACACTAAGCTGTAGTTTTTTATGGTGAAAATACATCGAAAACAAAAATATCAGGATCTCGACTTTCTCCCCATAGGGTTTCTACCCGCCGGGAAAAATTAGTCTTTTAAGTTGCAATGTCTGGCTTAGGTCTGGACTTCATTAAAGATAATTTACAATCAAGATTGCTCGTAGCGAAGAGAAAATCGCTCAGGTTTAACTCTATTCCCAGTTATTGGTGCCTCCAAGGAGGAAAACACTTCAGTTTTTTTTTCGCTTAATACTTTTTAAGTATAGATATATGCAGCATCAATGTAACAATGGCCCCTCTAGCAAGTAGTTGCGAAACAATTCACAGTTAACTTTTTTTTCTCGGGTTCTGACCTAGTTTTATTTCGGTACACAGTGCAACGTTTATTACCTACTAGAACAGGGTGTTCAACCCTAGAGCACGTGCTGGCTTCTCCTATACAAATTTTTTTCTCGCACCTGTGACAATGCAAAGAGACAGGCCTACTAGTCAGAAGCGGGTGAATGTGTACAAATTTGATTTCCTGTAAAGTATTGCAGCCGCGTCCATTCCATCCCATGCGACTTCAAAGCTTTCATTTCTGACCACACCTCCTCACATGTAAGCAATTCTAAGGGTCTTCCACCCTTAAACTTATGGGGTGGTCCTTCTTAATACGTTCACCAAGTTAAAGCGCTGTTGCAATATTTTTCTTGTGTCCTCAGAACTGCAGTGGCTTCTATTAGCTTAGACTGTGCACACGTGCTTCTTATGTGTGTTAATTAGGCTTATATTTATACAAGTTACATAGTGTAGTTAGTGTAGTTTTATAAATTTATTAGTGTTTAATAATTATTAGCGTTTAGCACTTGCGTAATTTAATTAAGATGTGGAGACCGTGGGTATCGAACCTAACATGGATATGCTAACATGGGTTTCCATTTATACTTGTAATATATACCTAACAGTATTTCTAACCTTTCTCGAGTTTTAAAGTTATGACGTTTAATTCTTATGCGGAATGTACATGATTATTTATTTAAATTGTGTTTAACAGAATCCCCCCCCCAACCCCACAAAAATTACCCTGCTTAACTTTATTCAAACTTGTAAAATTGGCAGACTTTTTTTTTTTTTTTTTTTTTTTTTTTTTTTTTTTTTTTTTTTTTTTTTTTTTTTACTTTTGAAGTATTTCCTGCTTTGTCAAATCAACTGAAATTCACCACCTGTAGCTGCCATAGACATAGACAGAATATCCAAAGTGCTTCTTTAATTTGCATGTAAATATCCCTTGCAAATTCATGCACATTGATGCAGTTTAACGCTTTTAAAACTGTAATGATGTTTTACTAAACTTTCCTTAGATATTATGCTAATAATACGCATCTAGTTCTTGTGGGTAATATAAGTACTATGCCATAACAGCATATGTAATATATCTCTTTTCAGTTATGTTATAATGCGTTGTAACATTATGTATTATTATAGGATACATTAATTATTTAAAATTTATTTGAAAATATCAATAAGTAAACTAAATGACTAGTTCGTAGAGTGAAATCCGTTTGAAGTTTTTTTCCTTCTAACTGTTATTTTAAACAACGGCAACCCTGCGTATTTTCAGCTATAAACACGAGCCTAATATTCTTCACCCCTCCACCCCGGTAAGTGTAACCTAAGATGTTTATGACATTGTGGTTAGAGGTGAGAACAGTTTTTCCGTACAAAGCCACCGCCTGGGGATGCTTTAAGCGCGGTCCCTCTACGAAAGACACCGCAATGCCGTCACTGGAACTCAGTGACCACAGTAAGTGGGTCATTCTGTTGCAGCAGGTGGTAGGTGAGTTCCACCTCTCCTCTCTTGCTTTCACTTAAGCACCGCTGTACTAGAACCGCAAATCAGTGGTGTGATGTAGCATTCAGATTGAGTCGCATATCTCAAGATGTAAACACCATGAAAATGAGGATTTCGAGGAAACTTTATTACCGTATTGTGAGAAACGTGCCGCCCCCCCAAAAAAAGATATCAACAGGAAAAAAGTTCATTCAATTTCTTTTGTAATTTCCAAAAGCGTTAGCATACTGTTAGATTAAAACTTACCACAAAGTAATGCCATGAATAACAAACAGCCATTTTTTAGGACGAATCCAATATAGAGGGATTTAAGACAATTTTTAAAAATCTTGACGACATATGTAATCACATATTTTAAAACATTTCAACTAAAGGCTATAGCACCTTCAGTAGCGTTTGAGGAGATATAAGTATAGTGGCCTCCACAGTGAGCTGATGACGACATCATGTCGCTGTACGCCACCTGCTTCATTTCCCCGTCATTTTCTCAGGTGAAGAAGCATTAGAGAGGTTTTTTTGAGTCCCAAAATGGGACATAGCTCATTGAAATGTAGGTCGAGACAAACCCAGCCTTCCATGTTTCCATTCTAAGCGAAAACCTATCCAGCGCACATGCGTGTACTATGACAAAGTGTATATATCGCTCATAAGGCCTGAACTTAATTGCACAGGGCTTGTTTGTCACATACTGCAATTTCAACCTGTACATTAACAACACCTGCTGTTGAATAATACATAAGGGCACCTAAGCACTCTAACTTTTGATACTTTGCAGACTTATTCGTATATTTTCTTTGAGTATTACATTACACAAATAGATTATGTACTTAACAAACATCACGAAATAAACCTTTTCTTCCTCAGACAAGTTAGACATTATTATTATTGATTATTATTATTATTATTATTATTATTATTATTATTATTATTATTATTATTATTATTATTATTATTATTATTATTATTATTATTATTATTATTATTATTATTATTATTATTATTATTATTATTATTATTATTATTATTATTATTATTATTATTATTATTATTATTATTATTATTATTATTATTATTATTATTATTATTATTATTATTATTATTATTATTATTATTATTATTATTATTATTATTATTATTATTATTATTATTATTATTATTATTATTATTATTATTATTATTATTATTATTATTATTATTATTATTATTATTATTATTATTATTATTATTATTATTATTATTATTATTATTATTATTATTATTATTATTATTATTATTATTATTATTATTATTATTATTATTATTATTATTATTATTATTATTATTATTATTATTATTATTATTATTATTATTATTATTATTATTATTATTATTATTATTATTATTATTATTATTATTATTATTATTATTATTATTATTATTATTATTATTATTATTATTATTATTATTATTATTATTATTATTATTATTATTATTATTATTATTATTATTATTATTATTATTATTATTATTATTATTATTATTATTATTATTATTATTATTATTATTATTATTATTATTATTATTATTATTATTATTATTATTATTATTATTATTATTATTATTATTACTATTACAATTATTATTCGCTTGTATGTTTTGGTTTAAAACTGGCATGGAAGAGGTTAAAGCAGAAAATGATTGTACTATCCTTGGACGGACGGCCGTAACATGAAATGGAAATAATTCCTCTGTAGCGGGATCAATTTACGTACAGCCTGCCGCAGAACGAAATGACGTTAATTAGTTGGACTGGGGAAACGGCAGCAGCGGCGGTAGCCTTATGTGCTGAGCGAAATGAAAGTGAAAAGTGGAAAAAATTGTCGGTAAACCGGAAATTCTTTTAATAAATCCACAAACATAACTAAGTTTATATGTACTTTTTTTGGCCTCGTACGCGCGCGATAATCAGATTAAAGTCTCACTGGAGATTATATAGTCCAGAAGTAATAATGACATTTATTTCTTTTTGGTTCTCGACCGAGTGGAAAGCGTACAGATGTCATCCTCATCGGAGGTGATTCTGAATAAAGAGATGGATAAAAAACCGTAGTACAGTTTCCTGTAATTTCAGCACAAAAAGGTATTTATTACTTACGTGAAAACGTTTAAGAAAATGTTGGTTTTCTAACGCGTTTGAGAGCAAGCCATGTGTTTAAGATATTTTGATGGCAAATGAAATGTATTTCTTGAATTTTGTGAGAACAGCCTCTGAAGTCCCCTTCATTCTGAACACTTTTTGCATGATTGCTAAAGCATAACGTTAAACAAAACTTACTACTCAAAAAATTTAAATTTTATTAAAGTACACATTCATGTGGAAAGCTTTTTTATGGAGTTTAAATCATTTCTGAGACATTTCTTATTATTAGTTTGATTTTTCCATTATTTATTATATTAGGCCGCACCATGGCTGAGTGGTTAGACCGCTTGGCTCTCACCTAGACGGCCCGGGTTCGATTCCAGACGACCGCAAAGTGGGATTTGTGGTGGATAACATGGCGCTGGTTGGGTTTCTTCCGGGTCCTCCGGTTTCCCCCACCATCATTCCACCAATTGCTCCATCAATCATTCATCTCAGGCGTTGGGCCGACCCCTCAACCCTGATTTCATCTCAGGTCAGATGATTTGGCTCCCTCGCTCTGGAGGAACCCGAGTGACTCTTAACGTCAGCATTGACGAGAAAGAGAGATAAAAAAATTATTATTTTAAGAAATGGAAATCATAGTCGTTTTCTTCTGCTTTCTTAGTCTCTTGGCCATGCAAATAGAATTTAACGTCAGTCATCACTCATCGAGCAGTTCTTAAAGATTTGATTATCACTAAATTTTCTATATTCCCCTATTCCCATTGTATCTATAAGGATATATGTAATTAAATATTTTTACAGACGTATATCTCGATTAACGTGAAGTAGATAGAAGATAGAAGAAACGTTTCTAAGAATAATTTGTTGAACAATGTGAGTAGAAAGTCATCTGATATTTTTTCTTCCATTTTAAGGTCATATCGAACCAGCAACAAAAATATCTCAATAACCTGGAATCCTTAGTGTTTAGTTATCCCATGTAGATACATTTTTATGGGATGAGGGCAAATCCCTGAAAAAGCCTGATCCGGGTACCGACGGAGATTCAAACTCGGGATTGAATGTGAGGCAGAAATGCTGCCCCTAACCGTACCAAGGGGTAGAAAAACTTCTGCCAAATTTCCTTGATATTTTTAAAATAGAGAGTGATTTAGACAAAAGTTTCGCTGCAAATTGCGATGTTTGTTTTGCTGAATTGTAATTAGAAATACTTGTACGTTAACATTAAAAGGAAATTTCATCAATTATTTCTGTTCCTCCTTGTAAGCTCTCGAGGTCGATGGTTCAAACCCGGCGGAGGACGATGGCTTTTTTCGGGCATAAAACTACTTAGCATAGTTTCCTTCGGAAGGGAAGTAAAGCTGATGGTTGCGTTTTGTAGATTTACGGCAAGCAAAAGAATCTCAAGACTTCTGAGAAAAATTAAGCTCAATTTTTCACGCCCAATCTAGAACGGAACACTGAGAACCACAACAGTTCAAGAGCGTCTGTAAACAAAAACTCAACTTCAAGGTCAATTTCCCCTTGTAATCCTGTACACCTTTCCCCTTAATGATCCTTACACTCGTGCGCCCTAAATCCCTCTACTCTTAACAAAAAAAAAAAAAGTAACCCCGAGCAAAACAGCTCAGTCTGCCAACCCGTGTGCCGGCCTCAGGCTCATTTACTGTCCTCCACAGGAGAGATTGTCTCCGACTACTGAGACGCAGGGAGGGTTGGCGAAGGTTCCCACACCCTCCCTGGACAGGTTTATGACACCCCATGTCAACACAGTTACAGACCATTCAAAAACATTCTGACGGCTTCTACTTTTGTGAATGAATCTTCTCGGTTTTAGTGTATAGAGAGAATAGAGCGCATTTTTTTTTCAACGTTCTGCTCCTTGTGAAGCAGGCGTTCTATGCCACACACATTCGCTGTCCTTGTCGCACTGTGTAAGACAGCACATACCTTCCAGGGACCTTCTTTGCGTTGCTGGACTGTACGCAAGGCAGAGGTGGGTGATCATCCAACCGATACAGGGAGGGATATGGTCAGCATTTCGGTACCCCCAGCCGGAAAGTTGGCTTTCTAGACCAGGGTTCGCTACCTAGCGTAGCTCCTAAATTTCCTCACGATGCTGAGTGGACACCGGTCCTATACAGGGGACTTAAAATCTGCACCCCACAAGGGTGGGATCGATCCCGGGGGCATTCTGTGACGGGGATCCGAAACGCAACGCTCTGGCCCACTACGCCACGGCAGGATTCTACCCTCATAATATATACATACATTGCTAACAATCAGTCAATTTTATTTCCCTATAACTTTACAAGTCATATCAGACGATACATGAATGAAAAGATGTCAAAATAGCCCTGAGTCCACATAGCCATGAGTTACTACACAATTCATCTTCTGGTACAAGGGAAACTTTGAGGAATGAATCTGGTGTTTTAAACTCGCATGATCTTCTCTAGCCACTCACTATGTCTTCTATAAATGTCAACTCCACACACGCATTCACTCACTCTACTATAAAGTAGTCTTACTAAATCTTATTTCCTTTTACTTCAATTCTGAATAAAGTGAATTTTATGTGCTAATCCTAAAAAGAAAGTATTTTTTTTATTTCACAAAAATATCTCATATATATAGTATATATATATACAAGTGTGGTCTGAGTTTCCTACCTAATAAAGATACAAGACATTTTTTTTTTTCAAATTTGTTTTTATTGTTTTTATTTTTCAACATAGTCTCCTTGTAACTCTACACACTTCTCCCAGCCTAACTCGTCCAAATAGTCAATCAATCAATCAAATTTCCCATCATTCATAAGTGGAACATAGGGCTCTCAGGAAACTTCTCCTTCTGACTCTATTCCTGGCTAGCTCCCTGATCTCACTCCAGGTCTTCCCCATCTTCTTGGCTCCTGCGAGAACTGTTCGTTTCCAAGTTATCTTGGGTCTGCCAATTCCTCTGCTACCCTGAGGGTTCTAATCCAATGCCTTTCTAGAGGGGTCATCTTGAGGTCGGCGAAGTGTATGTCCCAGCCATCCCCACTTCCTATGCCGAATTTCTAATTCAACTGCTTTTTGGTTTGGTTTTGTCCATAGGTTTTCATTAGTTATCTAGACCGGCCAGAATACTTTTAATATGTTTCGTAAACATCTATTAATGAAAACTTGCAGTTTATTTATGATTGGTTTAGTTATTCTCCAGGTTTCACACCATATAAAATCACGGATTTAACATTAGAGTTAAAAATTCTCAATTTGGTGTTCTTTGAATAAGCAACACTCTTCCATATTGGTTTTAGCAGCCCAAATGCATATCTTGCCTTCTTTATTCTTACATCCACATCACTATCTGTTGATGGGAAACTATGCTACCTAAATATGAGAATTCCTTCACGCTTTCAATTATGCCGCTGCGCAGAGTTAAAGGGTTCGATTGAGCGCACCTGTTCTTAATTCCTTGGTTTTGTTGATATTGATTCGTCCAAATAGTACTCGGCGTTTTTCTCTGCAAAATAATTGTTCACGAAGGTGATTGCCTCTTCATTTGACAAATATCTCTGTCCTCCAAGCGCAATTTTCAGATGAGGGCACAAAAAGAAGTCGCTTGGGGCTAGTTCTGGTGAGTAAGGCGCATGCTCAAGCAGTTCAAACCGTAATTCGTGAATTTTCGCCATTGCAACTGCTGAGGCGTGAGACGGTACGGTCTTGGTGAAACAGGATTTTCTTTTTCTGTGAATGTGGCCGTTTTTCCGCAAGTTCTGCCTTCAACTTGTCAAGTAATGATTCGCAGTATGCTCCTGTAATGGTTTTTCCTTTCTGAAGATAATCTATTAAAATAACTCCATGACTATCCAAAAAACAATCGCCATCACTTTCCCAGCCGAAAAAGCAGTTTTTGCTTTTCTGGAGCCAGTTCCCCCTTTGCAATGCACTGTTTGAACTGTAGGTAATTTTGTTTTGGGCGTATAATGCTGTATCCAAGTTTCATCTACAGTAATTAATCGATGACAAAACTCAGATTTATTGTGCCTAAACTGCACCAACAGAGCATTGAAAATGTTCAGTCGAACACGTTTTTGGTCTAACTTAAACAAACGCGGCACCCAACGCGCAGGCAGCGTTCTCATGTGTAAATGTTGATTTAATATGTGACAAACACGTTCTTTTGACATGTTCATAGCCTCTGCTATCTTTCTCACTTTAATTCGGCGGTCGTCTAGCACCATTTGGTGAACTTTGGCGATGGTTTCGTGGTAGTTGCAGTTTTTGGACTCCCGAACGTTCATCGTCTCCCAAGCTCTTACGGCCACATTTAAATTCAGCAACCCAAAATTTCACTGTGGTAAATAAATGATGGTGCAGAATCCCCATACCCAGAATCCAACTCATCTTTGATTTGCGTAGGCGTATTGCCTTTCAAAAACAAATATTTAATGACAGCTGTATACTCGATGTTGACCATTTTCATAAAAACACTCACATCAACTCACTCAAACGGCTGTTACATAACAACTGAGCATCCAAAATGGCTGGAACTTTGGTGGGTAACGTTCAACAGATGAACAACGAAATTGTGAGCTTTTATTTACGAGTGCTGCCATCTTCATGTTGAGGTCGGAAACTTTTCAGACCACCCTGCCACTCGCTGTGACAAGGGAGAGGTGACAAGCTTCGTAAACTCATTGCCATTGGTATTAGCGACTGCCTAGTCTCTGTCAGCCAGCGACAGGTTCTCCAATCAGTGCAAGGATTTGGCTATTTACGAACAGTGCTTCATATTGACAGTGAAATATGGTAATAATGGAAATATGGCATCAAAAACTGGTGTTCTATGACATAACAGAAACAAAGATAAGTTCAAAGCATATAAAACAGACTGCATGGGTGAATTAAATGGATATACCACACTTATCTTATCTCCACGTCATTCCAACGATACAAAATTATGAATACATTGAATAAATTAGAACGTATAATAAAATTAAACATGAATAATTTGTGAAATTGTGTTAAATGTTAAGGGGTTGTTGGTTTTTCTTTTCTTCATTTTTGCCGATTTTATTCTTTCCATTTCTTTTCTGTGTTTTCATACACATACACTATACTGTGACTTTCTGGTTTCGTAGAATTAAATGTCCGAGTTGCAGATATTCCAATATTTTTTATTTACGTAGAAATACACTGTTCAATTCTCACGTAACAACATTACGTCACATACACAGTCTACCAAGGTCGATGGCAATAACAATCAGCTCCCGCTACAACAACACTCTACAGCTGTATACTGCTTACCCTCACACTTGTTTTACAACTGTCTGCTGGCGTGTCACAATCTCTTATATATCTCATTTATAAATTTCAGAGATTTCTGGCACAAACAAGAAGCCGACTGTTCCATACAATCACTAGATGTTTCTGGAATAACAAGACATTGAATGACGAAATCCGAACCTTCCAGAAGCGTAACTTAATCTGAGCTGGCAAGTCCTTTACCTCGGCTATCTTTATTTGCCGGCACTTTGTGTACACAAGCCGCGCTATTGTAGATAACGGGTTCGCGACAATACACATAAACACCCAAGCTTAAGGTGGAATTCGAACCTGGGACCCTCTACGCGGTGGACGCGACGACGGCCGCCAGGTTTGGTAAAAGATTGTAAGTACATTTTGGCTCAGGTTAATATGACATTTAGTTGATCAGTGACGGCTGGTTTTCAGACAAATTCGGTATAGTTCGGGCGGTTACGCGTGTGCCAGTTGCCAAGGTTGCCAGTTTAGTTATGACAGATTAGCTTGGAAATCTTGAAACTATGAAGTAGGATTTCTTAGAAACGTATAGACGGACTTTGAGCTGTAAAGCAGCAAATACCAGAAAAGTAAAAATATGTGGCAACATCGGGGTAGAAATGAAATGAAATGTGTAGTGTTTAACGCCGCTTTTACTACATATGAAGATGGAGCACCGGTGGAATGAGATGGCGGGGGAAACCGGAGGTCCCGGAGAAAAGCCGCCCCAGCGCCGTGTTGTCCACCACAAATCTCACTTTGCGGTCGCCTGGGATCGAACCCGGGCCGCCTTGGTGATATCCAAGCGGTCTAACCACTGAACTACGGCACGGCCTTATCGGGGTAGAGGCTAGTGGGGTTCTTAAAGACATTACCAAAAAGGGAGGTTATTAGAAGAATTTTGAAAGTTAGCAGCACATTCTGGGCATAATATAAGACACTTTTGGCCTGATCGCTGGTGGTACAAGAAATAGCTGGTAGACGGATTAAGCGTAATCTGCCTCAAGGGCAGAATTGAGTGTTATCGCGTTGTAGAAGAATCACCGGACATTCATATATTAGTTTCTATAGGTCGGCAACTTCTCCGCTTAAATATAGACTGTTTATTAGAAGTTCAGAACTGCTGTCCTCCTATCATTGAATAACACGTACCCACGCATACCCTGCTAAAGGTAGCATACTTCTCTGCTAAAGGGCGAAGAAAATATTACAGCTTCAACTTGGAGTAATCGGCTTCAATGATATGAATGCTTCAAGATAATATGGGTAAAAATCAAAGCAGATGTAACATCTTCCGTTGTGCAGCGCTAAAAGTTGCTCCAGATAATTGGAAGGCTACCTGTGAACATGTGGAGCGGTTAGAACAAATGTACTGGGAAGATGATGGATTAATTCACATGTTGGAAAATTTTGTCATACATTTAGAAGAAAGTAATTCTGAATCGGTCGATGACTTTGAAGACTGCAGGTGTAATCCAGCATCCAATGACAAGTATATTAGCAGGTTGCCGGGAACCTCCACAAAAAACCCCAATCTATACAATCGCCATCTACCCGTAGTCTATAAAGTATTAAAGGGATAGCTACAATATAGCCACACGGAGTCAATCGGCACGTTGCATGCAAGTGATGCGATGTGGGATTAGGCAGTCATAGGTTGCCTACAACAGCACGGGCAATAATCCGCTCTCGCTCTATCTCCCTCTAATTCCCATGTTACAAAATAAACCAGACGAACTGAGATATCTCGAGTATAACAGAAACTAATAAAACTTCTGCGCATCTCACGTCAACTGATATTCGAACTCTGGACATCTTGAATATATGAGAAAAGTGACTGATGTATCTACTACAAATTAATGCCGACTTTTCTTGTGCGAGTCCTTTTTTGCTGTCTCCAGAATCCCGGTCTTACACGAATATGCTGCGAGTTGCTCTGGTGGTGAACTAAGAAATACTTTTTTGAGGCTTTCCGTGGGTAGGTGTGAGCATGAACATCAGTTGAGTTGGCTGATAAATTTAACGGAGGCAAAAGTTGAAGGTTCTCATTCGCTTATGCCACACACTTTTTTTTTTCATTCAGTTTCTTGCCATTTTTAAGAATCTCATTTTTCGCTTTTCTAATTTTCAGAATTGGGATACTTGCATTTCCGTACTAACGAGAGACCCAATAACATCCTAACCGGCTGCGCGGTGTTTTGCCTGTCCGTGACCTCGGTGCTCGTTGCCGTCTGCCACTAACATGGGATGACGTGGATGAAACCATACCACATTTTTAAAACTGCTTTTAAAAACTGAAACTGCCACCGTCGTTGTCCAAACATGTTTGGAACCCCTTTAGGAAACTATCCATCACTCAAGTTGAGAAATGCTGGCATTTCTCCATAAGCGGAGAAAGAGTTACAGGCGTAAATTTTTTTCGAGTCAACATTTGTCGCCCGACATACGTGAATACAACCCCCCCACCTCTCTCCCCGGAAATTAATTGTTCCTTCACACTAGCCATGTATATGCTAACGTTTGGGACAGATAGAGTCTAACTGAAAACTTCAATGTCATTACCGGCATTTGAACCACGGATCTCCTGGTTTCCGTGCAGTCGCTCTCACCCATTGAGCTACCATTGCTAACGTGCCGTTATGACATTAAATTTTCCAATTGACTCATATATTTTCCCGTAAACCACTAGGGGCTCTCGTATTCGAGATACACCGTTTATGGTGACTTACTATTTAAGTACTTCATTCCTTCACATTAGCTTTGTATAGTCTAAGGTTTTGGATAGATATTGGATAATTTAATGTCATAACGGCATGTTGACCATAGTAGCTCAATGGGTAAAAGCGACTGGACAGAAACCAGGAGATCTGTGGTTCAAATCCTGGCCGTGGCATTGAATTTTTCAGTTTGACGCTATGCAGAATTATAAGTAGTCATTTGTGGCCACCTCGGACGCCCGATCTATCCCCTGCCATTTCTATCCCTGGGTAACTTAAAGCATAAAGTGTACAAGACAAACCCACATACCCTAGAATAATTAAAACAAAATATCCGCCAGCAAATTGCCAGCATTTCTCAATGTGAACTACGGCGATTGATGGAGATGCCAAACAAGTATCGATAACGGCCAGTGGCCAGTTTCAGCATCTCCTTTAATAACATTGGCAAGTAAAACCTTTAAAAGTAGTTTTAAAAATGTTGCATTGTTTCACCCGCACTTTTCTGTGAGCGGCAGACGGCAACGAGCGCCGAGGGTGCGGACAAGCAAAAACCGCGCATCCGGTTAGGATGCTTTTGGGTCTCTCGGTATCTGAGTGATTTCGGGTACGCCTTAGCGACATGATTTCTTTTCCATAACACGAAACCCGCTAAATGATCTTTTTCTTATGTCTTGTTACATAAAGCACTGATACGGAAATTACTTATTATTTATCCATTTACCCGTCAGTAATTCTGGTATCAAAATTTATTACTAAACAAACTATCCTTCAAATTGACGCCTCATGATTCTGAAGCCATAAAATACACACTAGCTGTTACACAATCGCGCTAACAAAACCTTTGCCACGGTAATCCGATTAGCAGACACCCGATCCTAACACGTATTTCAAATGTCACTAATATCGGCGATATTACCAAAGCTTCCATTCAGTGCCAAGAGTTTACTGTGGTTGTGAGTGGATATTTCCATGATGACATTTGTATTCATAGTGAATGTTGCTCCGCACTGCTGCTGTTGATGAGCTTATTCATCATAGTAGAAAACGGGTTTTGGCTTTCTATCTGGAAATTAATTTCGGTAGTGCTAGCAATATCATTAGCACCTGGTTGGGGAAAAAGCATTCGATACCTTGCATTAGCTTACTTCGTGAGATGTCACATCTACTGTTTTTGAAGAGGTTTCCTGCTTTTTTAAAAAAAAAAAAATCTACTGCTAAAAAGCAAATCAAAAATAGAAAATCTCCTCCTTTGAAAAAAAAAATAATGGCTATTCCTTCACAGCAATTTTTATTTTAGCAAATGTTGGTACGTCACTTGTTTAACTCCTTATTTATTGGCATTCTTATTAAGTTTTTGGACATTTACTCCAGGAATTCTTCACCCCAGAGACATCTTTACTTCTCTTATGAGCTCCACGTGCTGAGTAAAGTTATTTTAAGTTTGTTCCTAGAATGGATGTTAACTAAAACATATGTTTGTAAGCTGGGCTCGTTGAAGTACCGCAGCAAGGAAAGTGTGGGGACCCTGCTCTCTGCACTGTCATGACTTCTTGGGTTGGCTGCCCTCTGTCTCCTCTCACCTCATCCTTCCTCCCGGGGTGCCCCATGGTGACCTACGTGCCGAATCCCCTCCGTAGTGAAATCCTAATCCTAGGAACCGGCATAGTGAGCCGTTTCATGACCACGACAGGTGGGATGCCAGTTGAGTTTCCAAACTTGTAAATGGTAGGAAGCCTGCCCTCTGTCCTGTCGTGGCTAGTTGGGGTCGGCCACCGCCCTTTGTATGCTCTCGGTTCATCCTTCCTCCACTTAGGGTGGCCACGCCGTGGCTCAGTGATTAGACCACTTGGCAGATCTTGTGTAGATAACATTTTTATTGTTAAACAACTAATTGAAAAACATAGGGAGTTTAACAAAGATACGCATATGGCATTTGTTGACTTTGAGAAAGCCTTCGACAGGGTAAACCGATGCAAAATGTGGCAAATATTGGAAGAACGAGAATACCCACAACAATTAATAAAAATGATACAATGCTTCTACTTCCAAACAAAAATAAATGTGAGGAACAATGGTAAAATTTCTAAAAAAAATTCTTACTAATGAGGGTGTCACACAAGGGTGTACTTTATCACCTACACTTTTTAGTATTTATATTGACGACCTAGTGTGCAAATGGAAGCAGCTAGTGAATGTAGGTTTTAAAATTTCAAATAAAAACTTTTTAAATATTTTATTGTTTGCTGACGACTTAGTTATTATACAAAATAGCAAGTCTGCCCTGCAAAAATCTATTTTTTAAACTTAGTGAACTTTGTAAGCAATATAACATGAAAATTTCTTTTATAAAATCAAAGGTAATGGCATTCATTGGGAAAGAACCAATTAGAACAAAAATACTTATAAATAATCGTTGCGTTGAACAGGTAAGCCTACTTGGGAACTGATGTTAGTTATGACAAGGAATATGTCTACAATAAAATATGCAAATTTCAAAGAGTGTGTGGAACAATAAATAGAACATTTAGAAACAAAATACGTAAAGAAACAAAATTAAAGTTCTACAAAGTTATGGCTGTACCTATACTGACATATGGAAGTGAGACTTGGACGTTAACTAAAAAGCAACAGAGTAAAATACAGGCTTTAGAAATGAAATTCTTGAGAAGTGTGAAAGGATGCATGAAGAGGGACTTAATAAGAAATGAAAATATAACAGAAGAGCTGGACATTTTTAGTATAAATGATAGGTTAAAAGATCTCAAACAAAAATGGAAGGAACATGTTGAAAGAATGACAGATAATAGACTTACAAAACAAATATTACAGTATCGTACTAAAGGTAGGAGATCGGTGGGCAGACCCAGGAAACGATGGCTGGAGGACTTCGAAGGCGGAACAGGCACTTGATTGCCTATGCCATGAAGTGAAGAAGAAGAAGAAAAAGAAGAAGGCTCTCACCAAGGTGGCCCGGGTTCGATCCCAGGAGACCGCAAAGTGAGATTTGTGGTGGACAACACGGCGCTGGGGCGGGTTTTCTCTGAGATCTCCGGTTTTCCCTGCCATCTGATTTCACCGGTGCTCCATCTCCATCTCATGTATCACCAGTGTCATCGCCTGCGGTGCCGTATGTAGTAAAAGCGGGCGTTAAACACTACACACACACACACTCCACTTAGGGTCTGATCTAAGTACTGATTTCCCACCGTATCTCCTGTCCTATCCTATAACACAGTCTAAGCTAAAAATAAAATGCCTTTCATTTATGTATTTTCCTATAATGTTTTTAAAGTAAGTGTGCAATTATTTGTTCCAAGAAAATAAGAGTTGTTTACATAATCCCCCCCCCCTTTTTTGTAATTTTACGTCCTCCAATGTTAAGTCATATCGGACGGTAAATGAAATGGGTGAAATGATGCTCAAATGTGTCCAGGGTCCATAGAGCTTAGAGTTACCTGACATTCGTCTATCAGGATAAGGGAAAACCCTGGAAAAAAAACTTATGTAGGTAACTCACCCTGACCTAGATTCGAACTCGGGACCTCTTGAACGTGAGGCAGACATGCTACCATCTACGCTACCGAGGCGGGCTTTTTCCCATGGGCAGCAATGAAGTGCTTGCAGAACCATGGTATCAAAGAATTATAGAATAAAGGCGATTTCAACTGTCTTGTGGTATTAGAATAGTGTGAGTGAAGCGTTTGAAAATTTAAATAACGTAATTGGTTATGGCGGTGCATACTGCTAATAATTGTTACTGCCTTACTGCGTTTCACTGTGGTAGCTAAGAGGCCACAGTTCGTTGCATTTCTAGTTCTTTAGTTAGTGCGCAAAGATTTTAAATAGATAATTTGTTCTGTAAAAGTTAAACACTGAGATGACTGCAGCCAGAGTTCGGAACAAAGTAAAGTACACTCAAAACTAGGAAAGTGAAACTAAAGTATAATGTGTGTGAAATGAAATAAAGATATATTTGCGAGTAATTACTCTTGATAGTGTAGAAAAGCACAGGTATGTGCAATGTTCTGCGATAGTGATAGGGCGAAAACCTTTATCATTTTTATTCCAGAACTCCAATACGAGGAGCAAAGTTATGGAGACAGGCTCTGTGTATTAACAGAGGAACACACGTATCTGTCAACGTTATGGAAGCCCGCCTCGATAGCGTAGATGGTAGCGTATCTGCTTCACGTTCAAGAGGTCCCGAGTTCGAATCTCGGCCAGGGTGAGTTACCTATATAAGGTTTTTACGGGGTTTTCCCTTATCCTAAAAGACGAATGTCAGGTAACTTCAAGTTCCATGGATCCCGGACTCGTCCGATATGACTTAACGTTGGAGGACGTAAATTACACACAAAAAAATCATCATGGAACATTTACCTGCGTTACTGAAGTCAGTATGTTCCGATTTATAAATTACCCCCAAAAAGTCATATGTAGGTATACAATTAAATAAAGCAATAAGTAAGCGTTTAGTAATTAACACTGGGGAACACGTTTTTTGTACCCGAAACAAAATGGGCTAATTATTATGCAAAACGACTCGCTGATTCAAAAAATGCCTCTGAAAATGCTGTATTACGTAACGTTTTTGAGATATTCTTATTCTTTTATATAAAATTACAGAAATGAGGTATGATACCAACTCATATTGACTTAATATAAATCATAGCCATTGACTCTTCTAAATACAGCTTAAAGGCAGTGTTGCTTCATAATGGCAATTTACTACCTTCAATACCTTTATTTCATGCCATAGGGATAAAGGAGACGTACGATTCCATGTCCATAATTTTAGATGCTATTAGTTATCAAAACCATGGCTGGGAAATTTGTAGTGACCTCAAGGTAGTTGCATTGCTAACGGGACTGCAGGGAGGTTTCACAAAATATTGATGTTTTTTGTGCTTATGGGACAGTAGGGCAACTGACAAGCATTTTATAGTGAGGGAATGGGGGAAAAGGGAAGACTATACCCCTGGAGTACGCAATGTTAAGTATGTGCCTCCAGTAGACCCAAACAAAGTTCTTCTCCCGCCACTTCACATAAAGCTCGGGTTAATGAAGAATTTTGTTAAAGGTTTGGACAAAAGTGGAAGCGCATTTGAGTATTTAAGAAGTATCTTTCCCAAAATAAGTGAATCTAAATTGAAGGAAGGTATATTTGTCGGTCCTCAAATAAGACTACTTCTTAAAGACAGTGTTTTTGAATCAAAGCTTAAACGTGTTGAACTGGCAGCATGGAAATCATTTAAATCAGTGGTGGAAGGCTTCCTGGGCAATAACAAAGAAGAAAATTGTGAAACTTTAGTCTCAGAACTATTAAGGAGCTACAAAGAATTGGGTTGCCGTATGTCACTTAAAATCCACTTTTTGCAATCTTACCTTGATAGTTTCCCTACAAACCTAGGAGCTGTAGTAAGTGATGAGCAAGGTGAGCGTTTTCACCAGGACATTTCTGAGATGGAAAGACGTTACCAGGGTCGCTGGGATTCAGCCATTTTCGGAGACTATTGTTGGTTCCTCAAACGGGAGAGTCAATACAAAAAAAAAAAAAATCAACAATGAAACACTTCTGAGATAATTCAGGTATTGGTTTTCATCATTATCTTGTGTTTATTCATTTTAATAATAATTAATAATAATTATTATTACTTTCAATGTTATTTGGCAATAAAATACCTGTTATTTTCAATTAATCAAATATGAGTTATCACATCACATTTCTGTAAGTTTTCATAAAAATTATGAATACCTAAAAACGTTACGTGATACAGCATTTTGAGGGGCATTTTTGGAATCAGCAGATCAGTTTACATAAGAATTTGCCTATTTTGTTTCGGGTGTATAAAAATAATTTTTTTTTTTTTTTTTTGTTCCCCAGTGTAAGTGGTGAAAATTAAAAATTACTTAATTTACGCTAGGGTTCTCTAGGGCAAGGTTTGGAAAAGTACAGTCACACTGAAAAATTCAATGTTATAACCCGGGTTGGAACCATGTCCAGTTGCACTTAACCACTGGGCTACCATAGCAACGTGCCACACGACATTAAATTCTTCAACGGACTCGCATTTTTGCCGGTTGTTCATTGGACATCTCATATACACACGAGACAACTACCTTAATGGCGACTTACTATGCTCTAAGTATTTTAAGTCCTGTGTTTTATAGTTTGGGCGACTATTAGGTCAATTAATGGAAATTAATTGTTCTTTCACACTAACCGAATGCAGGGTAGGAATTGGAAAGGTAGATTAGACTGAAAGATTCAGTGCCATAGCCGGTATTTGAGCCACGAACCTTCTTAAAAGTACTTACAGGTGTATTTTTTAGACTTGGCGTACGTCGTAACGTTGTGCAGTAGTTTATGACCGAGTCTACTTGTCTATTTGTAGTCTCAGGTTAGTCATCTGTCATCTAGCACTAGCTCTATTAGCCTTCTGCTGGTGAAAGCAGAGATGTTACCCCCACCACTGATTTGCATGATGTTACTCGCGCACATCCGAGTTAAGTCACGTGCCAGCTCTAAAAATACCTCTGTACATCATAGTAAGTCACCATTATGGTAGTTGTCTTTGTGTATATGAGATCACGTGGTTCAGAAATTAGCTATGGCATTGAATTTTTCAGACAGACTCTATCTTTTTAATTATTAATGAATTAAATAATCTCAGTAGTTACAAAATTTGTGTGTTGCTAGTAGACATAGGACATGGAAGGCCTCATTCCAGGAATTGTTGAATTTCTTAACTTCCAGCAATATACCGCATATGAAAGGTTGTTAGTTTCATGATGGACAAGCCCAAAACTCCCTGGCCACTCTTCTAATGAGAGATCCCTTATTTGTTCATAACGAAATGCACATGCCATTCTTTGAATCTATGCTCCTCCTATGCACGTACAGAAGTACCACGAGAGACACCCCCCCCCCCCCAGATCTTGTTCGGGATATTTCAAGCTAACGCTATGGCACAGCTGTATTACAGGAGTTTCGAGATTTTGTGAGATTCAAATTGCTACATCCTGCAGGCGGCAGTTCCACGAACGCCACAGCGATATGATGCTCTTTTCTTCACGCATCCGGCTGCAGAATATCAGTTACTGCTATTCGTAAAGACTGAAACATCCGTATAATAAACTATATTTAGATGCATTAAGAGGCAGTATTTCTTCACTGCTCGTATATCTGTTGGATATATGCGATCCGTTTTAGCGTTTTAACTGTCTCACTAAAGTTTGATTAATTTTCTTGTTTTTAGGATCGTTGGTATATTTTACACCATGGTATACCAGCTGGTCATAAATCACTATGCACTTAACGTTTAAAATAAAAATGAGCATTACATGCGTAATACAGAGGCAAATGTGCCCGCTTCTGTAGCGTTGTGTATGTGACATTCAAGGGGTCCCAAGTTCGAATCTCGTTCAGGGTAAGTTATCTCGATAAGATTTATTCCGGAGTTTTCCATTGGCCTAAACGATTATAATCAGGTAACTCCAAGCTCTATGGAGCATGCGCTCATTTGAGCACCATTTCATTCATAAAATAGAAGCAAATGCCAATTAGAATACTCTACTAAGATAGTCAGCTAAGAAGTATTCATGAATATTCCAGCTTTGTTTCCACAAATATTATCTATCTGCTTCTTCATCCTGTTTCGTACTCCTTACAAAATAGGATTATTGTGTGTTTCAAATGGGAAGGTGTTTGTCCTTGAGCACTACTAGGTGAGCAACCAATCGGAGTCCTGCGGTGTTGTATTGCATTCCCCATATGTGGTGTGTGACGAGCGCTAAACTAATCAATCTCAAA
Organism: Mantis religiosa; assembly: GCA_030765055.1. Lineage (NCBI taxonomy): Eukaryota > Metazoa > Arthropoda > Insecta > Mantodea > Mantidae > Mantis > Mantis religiosa. Next base: position 384,684,817 of record CM060950.1, read on the forward strand.
TAAATACTATTCGGGCTAAGACAAAAATTCAGATTTTGCAAAAAGTGATCCATGACAAAGGAGAGAGTAATGTATTTAACATAACCGCAAAAACCCCATATTTTTAGCTCATATAGTTTTCCTAATACAAATAAAGTAGATACCATTATATTATAACAAAGTATTGCGACGTAAACACTGTATTGAACACCATTATTGGTTGGCATGTATACGTGAACGTATATTTTAAATTACTCAGAACTTAAAAGTAAACATTAGACATGACCTGGTAAAAGAAAAATGTACTTTGAATAAGCCAAGGTGTTTGTTAAATTCGATGAGAGGAAACGATACACTTCCTGCTGGTCGGGTAGAACGTGTCTGGTCACATTATATCTTTGTTTATGAATGGTTCGTAATTTCTATTTACTCTAGAGAGTTAAAAGCAGCATTATTCAGTTACCCTTCCATGTAAAAGTGTATCAGCTGGATCAATGAGACGCGATCCACCTTCCCTTCCCCCTTACTACTGCTAGAACAATCCAATAGAGTTAATGTGGGCTCAAATTATGTTGCAAGCAGAAATAATATTTTTAAACTGACTGGCGTTGAACGACTTATTCACGAAGAAATTGACAAGGAACACAACAAGACTGGGAAAACTGCGTGAGACATCACATAAACTACAACAAGACGGCTTTTGGAAAGAAGTAGTATGTAACGAGATTTTGGAACCTATCATCATAAATTTGTAGTACTCAGACGTTGAAGACAATGACAATGACGAATTGTCTCTTAAGCTAACGTTCATAGCTATATGGATGCATTGCTGGTATTTTCGTTGGATTAGAAAATAAGTAATGCATTAACTTTAATTAACTTTAAACTAAATATTTAAAACATTTGCGTAATATATGAATATTCATGTTGCAACTGTGATTATAACTGCATTATTATAGAACTTCAGTTTGCGTTCCCTTACGTGTACCGCCACGAACACTCGCGAGTGTACCAGAGAGAGGGAAGTATAACGAGTGGGCATAACGGTGAAGGCTCCAGCGCATCTGATTCGCTACAGGCGAGAACTCTTCCCATTTGAAACACATAATAGGATTACTACGGATGGGATTCGGCACCGAAACCTGTCGTTTATTGTACCTAAGCCCCAAGTGGGGCATCAGCAGGAGGAAGAATGAGGCGAGAGGAGACAGAAGGCGGCGGACACAAGGAGCCATGACCGTGCAGAGTCCCTACTATTTACCAGTTGAAAACTCCCCGGCAGGCCAGCACAGCCAGCATCGCACCCGCCGTGGTCCAGAAACGTTAATGTCAGAGGTTCTACTGCCATTAGTCCTGGACCCGTAGGACCAAGGACCCGAGCCTCCTTCGACCAGGGAGTTACCTAGCTGTCCCAAAAGGGCGTCCAGCACCTCCGTGGGGCTTTCCATAGGACAAGACCTAGAGACTAACAAGCCCCCCCCATCTGGTCATATGGACTCAAGACGGGATGGAAGTGGATACGCCACTTACGCGCGCCAACTCCAAAATGGGAAGGTTTCCGATATGACCTCGGTGGGGCCGCCTGGTGATCTAGCACACCTTCTACCAGCTATGCTGGCTAGTACGCGGGAATATTAATGGCTTCCCTCAACCCCGTCCAGAGACGTACCCGATCACCCACGGGTATCGGAAACCACTACCCCCACGAGTCCAACCCAATCCGAACAACTCCCAATCAGGGAGGAGCTCGAATGTTCGGTCCGAGGTTCCTCTAGTAACGTCAGAGGTCCAGAAACGGCCCACCAAATCCACCAAAAGCTCGGAGACCGTTCTACTGAAGGAAGAAGTGTTTACCAGGAGCATATCATCTCGCCATACCGCGCCGAGACTCCCACTGACACTTCTCTCCTGATAAAGACCACCAGAGAAGAGAATATGTTAAATGATAATGGAGATGGAATGAAGGGACAGGAAATTTGGGGAATGTAACTAACCTACCCAACATTCTCCTGACAACAAAGAAAACCCCTGGAAAACCTCATAATCAGGTAGTTCATCCTCGATCCTAATTGTATAAATATTGAATACTAACGTTTTCTATTTGTTATACACGTTCCTTGCCTTAAAACTATACATTTTATTCAATTGTTCCTAGGTAATCAGAAATTAATTGCTACACAATGTTTTTCAAGGGGCAGTTAGTTCTCAATTGTTTTTGTCCAAACCATGTCGAGATAAAACCTCCCTTTTTCCGTTTAAATGTATCTTCGTTAAAATATCTAGTAATAAAAAAATATATGCTCAGTTACGTTAGCCACAAATTATAATACGACCTAAGGGAGTTATCACAGTCATCCCCTGTTTATTACATAGCGGTGACAATGTGTTACGTGGATTGACGTGATGTCAGGCACATGATACATGTGCTGACATGCGGCTCTATTACGAAGTTATTAATGCAGTGATCAAGTTGAAACTTTGGTACAGCAAAATCAAAGGTAGATGGTAAGAATTCCTGGAACGGTAGGTCCATAATCTTTATTTGCTAACGGATATTGAAGAAATATTAAGTCACGTTTCTGACAGATAACTACATGTGACTAACGAAGGTTCAAGGCGGTGAGCTCCGTTGCTTCATTAACGAGGTTCAAATAGATATTGAATTTCGTCTGCTCCGGAACACCGAAGTTGCACAACTCTGTGTTAGAGTACAGGAGTTATGGAAACCTATGAAAACTATACAGTGCGCGGATTCATAGCCTGTATTTCCTGTACTTGCTATTTGGTGCTTGCTAAGTCTTCTCCATGCAATTTGAGCTAATGAATACATACATTCATGCACACACACACACACACACACACACACACACACACACACACACACACACAAAGACTGATTAACGATAGCCTCGATAGCGTAGATGGTAGCGTATCTGCTTCACGTTCAAGAGGTCCCGAGTTCGAATCTCGGCCAGGGTGAGTTACCTATATAAGGTTTTTACGGGGTTTTCCCTTATCCTAAAAGACGAATGTCAGGTAACTTCAAGTTCCATGGATCCCGGACTCGTCCGATATGACTTAACGTTGGAGGACGTAAATTACACACAAAAAAATCATCATGGAACATTTACCTGCGTTACTGAAGTCAGTATGTTCCGATTTATAAATTACCCCCAAAAAGTCATATGTAGGTATACAATTAAATAAAGCAATAAGTAAGCGTTTAGTAATTAACACTGGGGAACACGTTTTTTGTACCCGAAACAAAATGGGCTAATTATTATGCAAAACGACTCGCTGATTCAAAAAATGCCTCTGAAAATGCTGTATTACGTAACGTTTTTGAGATATTCTTATTCTTTTATATAAAATTACAGAAATGAGGTATGATACCAACTCATATTGACTTAATTTAAAATAATAGCCATTGACTCTTCTAAATACAGCTTAAAGGCAGTGTTGCTTCATAATGGCAATTTACTACCTTCAATACCTTTATTTCATGCCATAGGGATAAAGGAGACGTACGATTCCATGTCCATAATTTTAGATGCTATTAGTTATCAAAACCATGGCTGGGAAATTTGTAGTGACCTCAAGGTAGTTGCATTGCTAACGGGACTGCAGGGAGGTTTCACAAAATATTGATGTTTTTTGTGCTTATGGGACAGTAGGGCAACTGACAAGCATTTTATAGTGAGGGAATGGGGGAAAAGGGAAGACTATACCCCTGGAGTACGCAATGTTAAGTATGTGCCTCCAGTAGACCCAAACAAAGTTCTTCTCCCGCCACTTCACATAAAGCTCGGGTTAATGAAGAATTTTGTTAAAGGTTTGGACAAAAGTGGAAGCGCATTTGAGTATTTAAGAAGTATCTTTCCCAAAATAAGTGAATCTAAATTGAAGGAAGGTATATTTGTCGGTCCTCAAATAAGACTACTTCTTAAAGACAGTGTTTTTGAATCAAAGCTTAAACGTGTTGAACTGGCAGCATGGAAATCATTTAAATCAGTGGTGGAAGGCTTCCTGGGCAATAACAAAGAAGAAAATTGTGAAACTTTAGTCTCAGAACTATTAAGGAGCTACAAAGAATTGGGTTGCCGTATGTCACTTAAAATCCACTTTTTGCAATCTTACCTTGATAGTTTCCCTACAAACCTAGGAGCTGTAGTAAGTGATGAGCAAGGTGAGCGTTTTCACCAGGACATTTCTGAGATGGAAAGACGTTACCAGGGTCGCTGGGATTCAGCCATTTTCGGAGACTATTGTTGGTTCCTCAAACGGGAGAGTCAATACAAAAAAAAAAAATCAACAATGAAACACTTCTGAGATAATTCAGGTATTGGTTTTCATCATTATCTTGTGTTTATTCATTTTAATAATAATTAATAATAATTATTATTACTTTCAATGTTATTTGGCAATAAAATACCTGTTATTTTCAATTAATCAAATATGAGTTATCACATCACATTTCTGTAAGTTTTCATAAAAATTATGAATACCTAAAAACGTTACGTGATACAGCATTTTGAGGGGCATTTTTGGAATCAGCAGATCAGTTTACATAAGAATTTGCCTATTTTGTTTCGGGTGTATAAAAATAATTTTTTTTTTTTTTTGTTCCCCAGTGTAAGTGGTGAAAATTAAAAATTACTTAATTTACGCTAGGGTTCTCTAGGGCAAGGTTTGGAAAAGTACAGTCACACTGAAAAATTCAATGTTATAACCCGGGTTGGAACCATGTCCAGTTGCACTTAACCACTGGGCTACCATAGCAACGTGCCACACGACATTAAATTCTTCAACGGACTCGCATTTTTGCCGGTTGTTCATTGGACATCTCATATACACACGAGACAACTACCTTAATGGCGACTTACTATGCTCTAAGTATTTTAAGTCCTGTGTTTTATAGTTTGGGCGACTATTAGGTCAATTAATGGAAATTAATTGTTCTTTCACACTAACCGAATGCAGGGTAGGAATTGGAAAGGTAGATTAGACTGAAAGATTCAGTGCCATAGCCGGTATTTGAGCCACGAACCTTCTTAAAAGTACTTACAGGTGTATTTTTTAGACTTGGCGTACGTCGTAACGTTGTGCAGTAGTTTATGACCGAGTCTACTTGTCTATTTGTAGTCTCAGGCTAGTCATCTGTCATCTAGCACTAGCTCTATTAGCCTTCTGCTGGTGAAAGCAGAGATGTTACCCCCACCACTGATTTGCATGATGTTACTCGCGCACATCCGAGTTAAGTCACGTGCCAGCTCTAAAAATACCTCTGTACATCATAGTAAGTCACCATTATGGTAGTTGTCTTTGTGTATATGAGATCACGTGGTTCAGAAATTAGCTATGGCATTGAATTTTTCAGTCAGACTCTATCTTTTTAATTATTAATGAATTAAATAATCTCAGTAGTTACAAAATTTGTGTGTTGCTAGTAGACATAGGACATGGAAGGCCTCATTCCAGGAATTGTTGAATTTCTTAACTTCCAGCAATATACCGCATATGAAAGGTTGTTAGTTTCATGATGGACAAGCCCAAAACTCCCTGGCCACTCTTCTAATGAGAGATCCCTTATTTGTTCATAACGAAATGCACATGCCATTCTTTGAATCTATGCTCCTCCTATGCACGTACAGAAGTACCACGAGAGACCCCCCCCCCCCCCCCCCAGATCTTGTTCGGGATATTTCAAGCTAACGCTATGGCACAGCTGTATTACAGGAGTTTCGAGATTTTGTGAGATTCAAATTGCTACATCCTGCAGGCGGCAGTTCCACGAACGCCACAGCGATATGATGCTCTTTTCTTCACGCATCCGGCTGCAGAATATCAGTTACTGCTATTCGTAAAGACTGAAACATCCGTATAATAAACTATATTTAGATGCATTAAGAGGCAGTATTTCTTCACTGCTCGTATATCTGTTGGATATATGCGATCCGTTTTAGCGTTTTAACTGTCTCACTAAAGTTTGATTAATTTTCTTGTTTTTAGGATCGTTGGTATATTTTACACCATGGTATACCAGCTGGTCATAAATCACTATGCACTTAACGCTTAAAATAAAAATGAGCATTACATGCGTAATACAGAGGCAAATGTGCCCGCTTCTGTAGCGTTGTGTATGTGACATTCAAGGGGTCCCAAGTTCGAATCTCGTTCAGGGTAAGTTATCTCGATAAGATTTATTCCGGAGTTTTCCATTGGCCTAAACGATTATAATCAGGTAACTCCAAGCTCTATGGAGCATGCGCTCATTTGAGCACCATTTCATTCATAAAATAGAAGCAAATGCCAATTAGAATACTCTACTAAGATAGTCAGCTAAGAAGTATTCATGAATATTCCAGCTTTGTTTCCACAAATATTATCCATCTGCTTCTTCATCCTGTTTCGTACTCCTTACAAAATAGGATTATTGTGTGTTTCAAATGGGAAGGTGTTTGTCCTTGAGCACTACTAGGTGAGCAACCAATCGTTGTCCTGCGGTGTTGTATTGCATTCCCCATATGTGGTGTGTGACGAGCGCTAAACTAATCAATCTCAAATAAATACTATTCGGGCTAAGACAAAAATTCAGATTTTGCAAAAAGTGATCCATGACAAAGGAGAGAGTAATGTATTTAACATAACCGCAAAAACCCCATATTTTTAGCTCATATAGTTTTCCTAATACAAATAAAGTAGATACCATTATATTATAACAAAGTATTGCGACGTAAACACTGTATTGAACACCATTATTGGTTGGCATGTATACGTGAACGTATATTTTAAATTACTCAGAACTTAAAAGTAAACATTAGACATGACCTGGTAAAAGAAAAATGTACTTTGAATAAGCCAAGGTGTTTGTTAAATTCGATGAGAGGAAACGATACACTTCCTGCTGGTCGGGTAGAACGTGTCTGGTCACATTATATCTTTGTTTATGAATGGTTCGTAATTTCTATTTACTCTAGAGAGTTAAAAGCAGCATTATTCAGTTACCCTTCCATGTAAAAGTGTATCAGCTGGATCAATGAGACGCGATCCACCTTCCCTTCCCCCTTACTACTGCTAGAACAATCCAATAGAGTTAATGTGGGCTCAAATTATGTTGCAAGCAGAAATAATATTTTTAAACTGACTGGCGTTGAACGACTTATTCACGAAGAAATTGACAAGGAACACAACAAGACTGGGAAAACTGCGTGAGACATCACATAAACTACAACAAGACGGCTTTTGGAAAGAAGTAGTATGTAACGAGATTTTGGAACCTATCATCATAAATTTGTAGTACTCAGACGTTGAAGACAATGACAATGACGAATTGTCTCTTAAGCTAACGTTCATAGCTATATGGATGCATTGCTGGTATTTTCGTTGGATTAGAAAATAAGTAATGCATTAACTTTAATTAACTTTAAACTAAATATTTAAAACATTTGCGTAATATATGAATATTCATGTTGCAACTGTGATTATAACTGCATTATTATAGAACTTCAGTTTGCGTTCCCTTACGTGTACCGCCACGAACACTCGCGAGTGTACCAGAGAGAGGGAAGTATAACGAGTGGGCATAACGGTGA
>CM060950.1:384697387-384719887 GCA_030765055.1 Mantis religiosa
CAGTTTGCTTCGACTGCTTAGCAACAGCTTTTATTCTTGTGACAACGAATGCTACCAACCTTTAGGAATTCTGAGGTTATAAATCACAAAATAACACTCACCGGAAAATAGCTGGAGCGAAACCGACGTGCACTCGTTGCTATTTGTCACAACGATGAGACGCATAAATCCTCAACGTTGTTGTCCACTGATGCAGAAGTGCTTTTCATATGCTGCGAGGAATATCCATTCACAGACAGATTAACACCAAGTATCGATACAACAGTCACCGACTTCGGTAACACCAAAAGATGAAGAAAATATATTCGTAGCTTTTCATCTCTCTCGCGCTTCAAAACTGCCGCTGCCAACTGTCGCAGAATAATACACTAAAATATGTTGCAGAAGTAGTGTTTGAGGTATACATACAAAGATAGCTTTATATTTAATATACTGTATTGTATATGCTTATGACACAGATAGCTTCTTAAAAATGAATTTAAGTTATAGTTAATGTTTGCAGTGTTACAAGTGACTGCCACAGGAAGCACCACTGCGGTTTACGTACTGCATCAGCTGACTGCGAAGGCAATAACCTTGAACAAAAGAATGTAGTGTTAAAAATAATTCGGTTCCTGCTTTACTTGCGCTTTTAGTTCATGTTGTACAAGCTATGAAAAGTGTTATTTAAAATCTGTTACACGTAATTGAAAAAAAAGTATGTAAGCGAACTAATTCAATTAGTATCTCATATAATTCCACATATTATTTAGTCCATGCACAATGAATAGTTTAGGAGGTAACAAACTACATGGTTCACAATTAACAGGAAATTCAGGGGAGAAAAGGGGTCAAAGATAGTTCGGCAAACATTTCAAATATACCGAAAAGTGGTTTTCATAAAAATGAAGTGAAGTTTTCACACGGTGTTGCCCATAAGATGCGCAGACCTGCAGATTGATTCAAAATATTGACATTGAATTCATTTTACTGATTTGTTTGCTCTTTGTATTTACATGCGTTTAATGCAGCTAACATGCAATGAAAACGTTAGTCTTTGTATTCTTATTTGTTAAGCTGATCTTTAATGGTTAGTGAAATATAACACAAAATAAGGAGAGTGCTGGGCGACTATGGGCATTGAAAAATTGATGAAACAAAGTTGCAGGGTTTCAATTGGTTGTATCCTTAAAATTTCGAAAGTTATCACCTGATTACAATATATTTAACTATATTGGGAAAACATGTTTCATGTTAAACCTGCAGGCTCTCGTAGCCATGGTCGTTAGAACGCATGTTTCTAGCGTTCCATCGCGTAGAGGGTCGCGGGTTCGAGTCCCGCCCTGGGCAGGGGTGTTTATGTGTATAGTGTATGTGTGTGAAACTACAGAAAACATATAGGTGATTAAAGGGAAACAACAAAAAACGGTTAAATAAGGAAAAGAAATATATATATATATATATACTTTTAATAAAAAAAGGGAAAAAATTCTAATAAACATTTGCAGGAATTATCTTATTGTGCAGTGGAAATATGAGAATACACTAGGCTCTAAGCGATAGTCAAATATTTTAAGAGTTCTCTTTGCGTGACCAATAGGTAAAAAGCAAATTACGATTTCCTGTTTAAGAAAAGAGTAGTTTAACATGAATACTTTGAAACTGGTTAACTCCACAAAATAAATGTATTTGGTTATTTTGGTGTGATCCACATTTTTATGTGGTAAGCTTTTATCTATCTCGTACAAAATCATTTGAATAAAGAGCACTTCAGAGGGGACAGATACACACTTCATTTGACATGAAAATATCTTGAACATATGGTAGTTTAATTAAAACTGTTACAGATATTTTTTTGACAAAAACAAACTTTTCTAAACATGTTCCATGTAAGAGTAGTTTAGGGTAAGAGTAGTGTTTCTGAAAATGTGAATGTCGCAGTTTTGGAACACACTGAACTTAAATACTAAATTGGTATCTAACCAAATTTTCATTTTTGATTTACGCTGCCTCCAGACATACAGATACACATACAGAGACTTTCTTTTAAAACTGCTTTTTATTTCATTTCAGAGAGTTTATTTCGAAATGTGTGTTAACGGTTAAATTTGAGTAGTAAAACACTTAATCTGCTAAGGATAAATACATAGTTGAGCAAGTAACAGTTTAACATTTTGAATTTTCAGTACGAACATTTCAATAGTCAGCGAAACTCGGGAAATTAATAAATAATAATTATGCTTGTGGAAAATGTGAAATGTGTAGTGTTTAACGCCCGCTTTTACTACATACGGCACCGCAGGCGGTGACACTGATGATGCATGAGATGAAGATGGAGCACCGGTGGAATGAAATGGCGGGGGAAACCGGAGGTCCCGGAGAAAACCCGCCCCAACGCCGTGCTGTCCACCACAAATCTCACTTTTCGGTCGCCTGGGATCGAACCCGGGCCGCCTTGGTGAGAGCCAAGCGGTCTAACCACTGAGCCACGGCGTGGCCTTTATGCTTGTGGAGCATAACGTATTAACATTGAAATAGTTATGAGATACTGCTAGTAAGCTAAGTCGCTTTTTTCATTCTTTCTTTTTTTAATCGAGGAGTGTTTTTTCAAAACTCGATAGATACAAATTTTTGAGAAATTGAGTTATATACAGTATCGGCATAATTTTTACCTTCCGCATCGTTCTGTGAAGTCAGATTTTGCAAAATTCGATTCATGTTCTGTGTAGAAGATAGGGAATGTTAGCAGTTTTTCCAAAAACTCGATAGATGCACTTGGCTCAGTTAAAGCAAAAGTCGATAGAGATGCAATTTTATGACTTATGATTCAGGGTGTAGCAACCTCAATGCTATGAAACGCATGTTGGCATTGACTGTCATCTCACTATTGCGATTCTTGGAATTCTCAGTCATTCCTGCAAGTTTTGTACGCTGGCAATAACTGGGAAGTCGGGTTGTGCGCTTGGATTTCACTTTCGTTTCTGAAAGCTTTGTTATACTTACATGGCATTTTATTCTTATTTGAGACAGTGCACAGTTCTAGGCACAATGGACAGGAGCTTAGATTGTGTAACTGTACCAGTCGTAGAATGCGCGGGAGGTAGGATTTGCAAAAACAAGGAAAGGAAATCAAAATGCAAGTCAAGGAAAGCTCATACTCCAGCAATTTCATGTTCACTTGGTCTCGAGTGCACTCCACGAAATCCTAAAAGTAAAAGGCATAAAGCTCTGTGATGCAGCTGATTTGACTTATAATGATATAAGTGGATTTCACCGTCATCTTTCCATGCTAAATAAAATAGATAAAGATAAATACCTTATGAAATATATGAGTATTACATCTCTTAATCGCAGAGTTATGAAGAAAGAAGCTGCAAATAGAAAGCAGACTGTTAGCATTAAATACAGTGTGAGAACTAATGTTGGCCGAGTGTTGTCAGTATGTTCTGCATGCTTCCAAGGAATCACAGGGGTGTCAAAAGATAGATTATATCTCCTGGCTACAAAATTTTACTTATCTGGAAATGTGCCAAAGGAAACCAGAGGAGGTAACAACAGGAAAATTACAGAAGGGCATTTCTGCTACTATAAAGCAAGACATTAAGAAGTACAGATGTAAAAATACCACTATGGAAGAGCAAACTGAAGGAGAAGATATTTACCTCCAGAAATTAACATCAGAAAAATGTGGACCAACTTTTGCAATGAAAGAAGATTAAGAAACCTACCAGTCTGTTCATTTTCAAAATATAAATACATATTTTACAACTTCTTCAATCTTTCATTCCGTACACCTCAAACTGACACACGTCTCAGGTTCAAAGCCAGGAGGCATCAAAATCTAGCTAAATGTTTTGACATTCCAGAAAAAGCTAAAGAATTGTATAAAGATGTACTAGAAGATAATAATAAATATTAAAGCTTACATATTCATATTGTTAGAAATTTATTTGTATGCATTCAATATGTTTGTTATATAAATAAAACAAAATGTTATATCGTTATTGTGAATGTAGCAGTACCTAGTTTCTAAGTTTATACATGATAAAGTAATTCTTATAATCATTAATATGTTGGTTGTATTGTACGTTATGTATTATGAAAAGGTGAAAATAAATAAAAAAATAAATACATAAATAAAAAGTAACAAAAACAATAAATAACAAAAATAAGAAAACTTTATGTGTGAATTTCTCGCGCACGCAGACAAGTTTATCAGCATCTATAGGCTTTTGAAAAAAACTCTGCATTTTCAAACCACAAATGTGCACTAGTTAAACTATTCTGTTTCTTTCAACATTAAATGAGACAGTTTCAGGAAGGAGAACTGAATGACTAATATATTTGCTGTGCTAACCAATTAGTATTGCCAATAAATAGAAAAAACAGTTTTTTCTCAGAAACGCATTTTGTGCATCTATCAAGTTTTTTTTTTTTTTGGGGGGGGGGGGGAACACTCCCCAATTTATGTCCTCCAACGTTGTCATATCACACGATGAATGAAATGTGTGAAATGATGCCCAAATGAGTGCAGGGTGCGTAGACTTGACATTAGTCTTTCAGTATAAGGGAAAACCCTGGAAAAACCAACAAAACAACTCATCCTGACCGAGATTCGAACTCGGGACTTCTTGTACGTAAGTCGCCTTTTAGAGCTACTAATGTAGTCCACTGCAGATTCTTGAATTTCCATATACTTTCCGCATAATTAATGATCATAATAAATGCAAGACTGCATAATAAATATGTTAAGTTTGGATGTTTTTAAATTAACTGAAAAAAAACAATGAAATGAAATGTGCAGTGTTTTACTCCCGCTATTACTACATACGGCACCGCAGGCGGTGACACTGATGATACATGAGATGAAGTTGGTGCAATGGTGGAAAGAGATGGCAGGGGAAACCGGAGTTCCTGGAGAAAAAACCCGCCCCAGCGCCGTGTTATCCACTACAAATCTCACTTTGAAAAAAAGTTACTTAAATTTTTACATTTGGAAATGTATAAGTGTACTAGCTGTATATTTATTGTATTTAAATACTGGAAGATATTCTCATTATTTCCTGCATTTCTTCTCAAGTTTCCAGTTATGAACAGAGCACAATCATCTGGTATAACCAACTGACACAAGAAACCCAGAAAACCTTGGTTCGTAATATAGAAATGCCAGTGGCTTTTTATCAGACATATTCCTATTACAAATTGTAATAAGAGGAGCCAGTTGCGGTATGTTCTTTGAGATTGCTGAGCAATGAAGGCGGTATATCATATTACAGAGGCCATGATTTCGAGCACAAGAGTGGGAAAAACAGTGACAGAATATCCTACTGACAATATATTGTTATTATCAGTTCTGTCTGTGATATTTGCCGCTGTATGCTGCATTGTTCATCGGTGTTGTTTCAACGATGTTAAAAACAGAAACGCCATGCCATTGCCCAATCTGGCAACATGTGCGCGCAGAGAGAGAGAGAGAGAGAGAGAGAGAGAGAGAGAGAGAGAGAGAGAGAGAGAGAGAGAGAGAGAGAGAGAGAGAGAGGAAGAAAGAGAGGGGAACAGCATTCCCTACGTAAATCGGATGCTGTTTAACATGCCAGACAATTTTCAAAGAAGCCCCTTCACCCCAAACTATCTCTAAATAAGTAAAATTCGTTAGTTTTCATTATCTTATAAACTTCCTTAATGATTTTGATTAAGATATATTATGTGAGATATTAACCTACCATTATATATGTATTGAATTTTTTATAAATAACCGATTTAACCCTATTATAAATGATTGAATTAGTATCGCTTAGAAAGCTGAGAAATTATGAGGGATGAACAAAGACTGCCTGCAGGGAAACACACATTAAAAATGCAATGAACATCTTTTCTTATAACAAAATACCTTCTGCTATTTTGAAAGTATTCTATGTAGCATATACACCACTTCTTTCCCAAAAACTCTGACGGACACACTTGAAAGTTTACCAGTCTATCTTTTTCATTCTGATATCCAGGATTAAACATTTCAATGAAAATTTACCATAAATAAAGCTCACATAAGATGTTCGCTTCTGCTTGAATTATCGCAATTTCTTACATTGCAGCTCATTTTGGAAGAAACTTTTCAAAAAGTGTCTCTGTATTCACATTTGAAACTATATTCTTGCGGACAAATACTGTGTACTAACATTACAAAGATGTCCAAAAATAAATTAAATCGGAGAAAGTGCCTATAGTCTTCTTATTTACTCATAGCAGACACTCCAGTTAGCCAGCTGCTTACATTCCAGCTTGACCTTGAGAATTTGCCAGAACTTACACAATGCATTATAATCATAAATATATTACTAAAGGAGAACAAAAGAAGTGGAAGAAAAATGTGGAAGCAATATTTGTTATTTTTACAGCTTCTAAGAATCGATCCACACAGAAATGTTTTAAGAAATGTTCTCCACGAGTAAAACGATCTTATTGTTACATTGACATGGCGTTATCTATGGCTTATTGTTTATGGTCATATCGCTCGACAAACAATTAAAAAAAATCGGGGGATGTAATTAACCTACTCAGCGTTCAACTAGCGACCCGGGAAAACCCCGGAAAGAACCATAGGTCAGGTACGTCGGCCACGTTAATCGAAACCGGGCCTCCCGAATGTGGGCCACAGAATGTCAGCCCCCTCGCTTTCTTTCTAGTTAGTTTTTGTCTATTTCTTGCGCTTTAACATTTATACAAAATTGCTTCCGAATGAAGAGGAATATTCACAAAAATTGAAGATATACATTTTATTTATTGTATAAGTATCTTAAATGTGTTACATTTTAATCAAGCTCCTCCTTATATTCATTTTGAGAAAACCGAAAATGAAAAAAGGCGAAGTTTTCAACTAAAGGAAGTATCGAAAGGATCGTCTTTATACAGTCGATGTATTTTTGGGAAACCTGAACTTTAAGTTAAATACAGACGTGTGCAAATTATTAAACTCATTCATGTTTTTTTACTTTGCTTCAGTTTAACATTCAAAATAATTGTTATTTACCGCCGTAACCTATTTCAATTTGTCGTAATTCTTTTCCTTGCTGTAATATGAAGCATATTCAATGAAATTTCTCTCTTAATAATAGCTGGGGGATTTTTCTTTTATTTATAGTAATATGGTGGTAGCTCTGAATTAAGAGCAGTCATTTTCTTCATGTCTGTTTATCCAACTAGTTGGTGATATTGCTTTCATTTGGTGAATGTAGTAACTGAAGATTGTTAATATTTGCCTTTTTATAGCTAATATATCCTCAGTATTTATTATTAATTGATCTCAAGCCAAGTAACATCGTGTATCTTATCCTTAGCATTCACACTGATTCAAAACTGAGGTTATGAGTAAAACTGCTGACTTATCCCCAAAGGAAAGTAGCTGTAACTGAGAGTCTTCTGAAGGAAACTTTATCCACAACGTGAAATAGCTAAGAAATCGTGTATTTCACAAAAATCTGTTAGTCGCATTAAACAAGCTTTAACATTCGTTGAGACGACCTCACAAAGGGATGGAAAATACGGGAGGAAAAGAAAGCTATCTCCAAGAATGCAAAGAAAACTTGTGCAGGTGGCAAAACAAAATAGAACTGCAACCAGCATTGACCTCAGTAATCAACTAAATCAGTACGGTACAGAAATATCAGCCTCAGTAGTTTGCAGAAGATTATGTGAAGCAGGTTTACCAGCACGCAGGCCTCGTAAAAAGGCTAAACTGGCACCTGCAATGGAATAAAAACGTTTAGAATGATCCAAAGAGATGCAGAAACATCCAGTGGAATTTTGGAGAAAGATAAACAGTATGAAAATTGTATATAGCATAAAATTAAAATATATACATGTAAATTTTATGGAAATGAAATAAACAGCCTAAACTTTGTTTCTCTCATTGCTGGTTTTGTTACACTATCTTTGAGCAATTTTAATACTGTTTAATATTAATGGAGGTTTTTATTGTTTCAGGTAATTTTTTCAGAAGAATCCATGTTTGAAGTATGTGAAGAGAGCAGCCAATATGTGAGAAGGACAGATAAAGAAGCATTTATGTGTGTCCATGGACCTGGAAGATTATTCATAGTTAGGGGACCTATGAAGCAGAACAGGTATAAAAGTATATTAGAAACAAGACTATTTCCGCCAAGTAAAGAATGTTTTCCAAATGGTGATTTTGTGTTCATGTATAACAGTGCTCCCTGCCATAGAGCAAAATCTGTAACCCAGTTGCTCAAAGAAAACAATGTAAAAGTACTAACTACCATGGCCGGGGAATATCCCTGATTTAAATCCAATAGAGAACCTGTGGGGTATTGTTAAACAGAGACTGAAAAATTTGAAAATAACAACAAAAGTTCAGCTTATTGAGGGCCTGATAAGCATTTGGCACAGAGATGAAGAAATAAAGGAAAAGTGCTCACCCTTGTAGAGAGCAAGCCTAAACGCACCAAAATGGTGATAAAGACTAAAGGAATGCTCAATGCATACAAAATACTAAGAGTTCAAACAAATATTTTGTAATATTATTTGTGTTAAGTAAATAGAAAATAAACCGTATATGTTAAAAATTTCACCACTGAGCCTAATAATTTGCACAAGTCTGTACCAAGATTGGTATTCAAGCTTTTCTCTTTTGAGATACACTATTACTTTTTTTTTTTTTTTAGAAATATTGAATGTTTGAGTGTAATGTAAGTTTTTTTATTATGTAGTCCACTTTACGTAATCGTTAGAAGATACAGTGACAATGAAATACTTGAAAAGACCTGCTCCTGCATATAAACACACCTACAACAAATAAAATGTGATGGTTAACCGTAGGAATTGATACATTTGCGCGAAAAATAAATGGTTCTGTAGTTGTGAAATATAAAATGCTTTATTCTGTTAGCTATAATCATTGGTGAGAGAAAATGCTTTCAGATTCAGATTTATTCTACCATTTGCAATATTTTTTACAAAGCATCGCAAAAAATAACACTACAATTACATTTTTACAGTTCAATAAAAAAACTAAATTTATTTACAGATTATTAGCAGTTCTAGATATAAAAAATAGATTGATAACAAAATTTAATAAAGAGTCAATTGAGTAGAAAGCCTGTTTCACTAGGTAAGTCTTTATTGCGGAAATTTTCTTCACTTCTTCATTTATTGCCTTGATAGAGTGAGGTAAATGATTGTATAAATTTTTTGCAGTACTTTCAATACATTTGGCAGCTAATAATCCCCTGAACCTATTTCTAAAGTAGTTCGGTTTTGTTCATGAATGTTTCTATTTTTTCCTTCCAAGTGGTTTCTTATTACATGTTTGAGACATTCAAATATATATAAACAGGGTAATGTGAGTATTTTAAGTTTTTTAAAACTACTTTGACATAATTGTCTCTTAGGGATTTTTTCTATTATCCTTATTGCTCTTTTTTGTTGCCTAAATGTTTTCAACATATTTTTCTTGCCTGCTTCTCCCTATAAAATGACCCCATAACTTATGTGTGCATGTATAAATGCATAATAAACCTTCAGTGCACTGACTTCATCCATAATTTGTGTTGTCTGTTTTAATACTTGTTTATTGTCTTGTTGATATTTTCTATATGTTTGTGTCATTTTAAACTACTATTTATAACTAATCCTAAAAAGTTTTTATGTGTTATAGTGGCCGCGCTCAAACCATCCCCAACCGGCTCTCTGTAGGGAAAAACTGTTCTTCCCCCTAACCACAATGTCATAAACATCTTAGAAAACACCAACCGGGGTCAGAGGTGAAGAATGTTAGGCAAGTGTTTACAGCTGAGAATAACCCAGGGTTGCCCTTGTTTAAAATAACGTTTAGAGGCAAAATATAAATAAATAAAGCAGAATTGACTGTAAGAAATCGTCATTGATCTTTTCAAATAAATTTTAAATGATTAATGTTTCCTATAATAATATATAATGTTACAATTCTTTATAACATAACTGAAAATAAGATATATTACCTATGCTGTTATGGTATTAGTACTTCTATTACGTACAAGTACTAAATGCATATTATTAACATAATATCTAAGAAAAGTTTAGTAAAACATCATTACAATTTTAAAGGGATTAAATTGCAACAGTGTGCATGAATTTGCGAGGGATATTTACTTGCGAATTAAAGAAGCACTTTGGATATTCTGGTGGTTAATAAGAATTTATAAGCAAAGATTGCACTTTAGAGCTTTGTTTATTGCAATCGTGAGCCGATTTATCCTAAAATATTTTCCTTTATTCTATGGTAGCTACAGATGGTGAATTTCTGTTAATTTAAAAAAGCAATAAATACTTCAAAATTAAAAAAAACCCAAAGAATTAAAGAAAAACTAGTAAGGAAACTCTATTACACTTTTTAAATTTTCTAAGCTTTTTACAAGGATGTCTGCTAATTTTACAAGTTTGAATAAAGTTAAGCAGTGTATTTTTTTTTTGGGGGGGGGCCCTTGTGCTAAACACAATTTAAATAAATAATCACGTACATTCCGCATAATAATTAAATATGTCATAAACGCTTTAGAACTCGAGAAAGTTTAGAAATACTGTTAGGTATATATTACAAGTATGAATGGAAATCCATGTTAGCATATCCATTTTAGGTTCGATACCCACGGTCTCCACATCTTAATTAAATTATGCAAGTGCTAAACGCCAATAACCATTAAACACTAATAAATTTATAAAACTATACTAAGTAAAACACCATGTAACTTCTATAAGTACCAGGTTAATTAACACACATAGGAAGCACGTTTGCACAGTCTAAGATAATTTCTGAGGACACAAGAAAAATATTGCAACAGCGTTCTAACTTGGTGAACGTATTAAGAAGGACCACTCCATATGTTTAAGGGTGAAAACCCTTATAATTGCTTACATGTGAGGAGGCGTGGTCAGAACGGAAAGCTTTGACGTCGCTGGGATTTTGTACCTGCCTGATTTGCTTATTGCTGTGGTGCATTTAGTTCACGCGTGTGGGTAATATTAATGCGCGAATACCTTGTGTTGCTCGGTAATCGATTTGTAAATTTTACGTAGCTTCAGGGGGAAAAAAGTTAGCTAAACTTCCGAGTTGAACGAATTTGCTAGTTTCGTACTGTAGCGTAGGTGGCGCTTAAAGTGAGTCGATTTGCAGTGGAAAAAGTCGCTACTACCGGTCGTTGTGTACTTTTTGCATCATATAACTGAGCATCATTTTAAACATTTGCTACAATCACCGTCAGATATCCCACACACCGCTGTTAAAAGACGTTAATGAATCATCATACAACATAATAATAACCCGCCAAGCCGACCGGCACTACAAGTGCATTCATGCTTCAACTACTACTGATATTTACAGATAAAAATAGTACAGAGCTGTGGTACAGAGAGAGATGAAAAGAGAGGGAAAGCGTTGTAGCGTTGGAAGAGAGAATTACATAGGGGGAAGAGGAATACTAAGGCAGGAAATAAAGAGACAAAGAGGGGGGAGATTTCCGAAGTTAGAACAATAACTAAACGAAGCTGCTGTTTTAACTGACTACAAAATAAAAATAGCATACTGCACGGAAATGCTCCAAAGGATCTCCGCAAGCACCTATTATCCCGGATGCGTCTATTGTAACTTGTTCAGTTTTAAAGCGCCACTTCTATCACTTAAAAGCATTGTTCAACTGTCATTGAGATTTCATTAACACTATGTTTTCGTTAAAGTGAACTAAATAGTTCCAACGTTCCCTGTCACGCCCCCCTCGGTAGCGTAGATGCATGTCTGCCTCACGTTCAAGAGGTCCCGAGTTCGAATCTCGGTCAGGGTGAGTTACCGGGATAAGGTTTTTCCGGGGTTTTTCTTTATCCTAACATATGAAAGTCCTGTAGCTCTAAGCTCCATGGACCCTGGACACATTTGAACATCATTTCACTCATTTCATTCACCGTCCAATATGACAACGTAGGAGGACGTAAAAAAAAAAAAAAAAAATGTTCCTTGTCAGTTCTCTGTAGAGCCACGCCATGGCTGAGTGACCGCTTGGCTCTCACCAAAGCGGCCCGGGTTCGATCCTAGACGACCACAAAATGAAATTTTTGGAGGGGCGAGTTTTCTCTGGGATCTCCGGTTTTCCCCGCCATGTCATTCCACTGATGCTCCATCTTCATCTCATGTAACATCAGTGTCACCACCTGCGGTGCCGTATATAGTAAAAAGCGGGCGTTAAACACTACACACGTACACAGTTCGCTGTTATTTACATTAATTTCTTTCTTCGGTAATATAGTGGCGCAACGAAATACGCAAGAGTCTTTAGCGTGTTTACCTCAAGAGGTCCCGAGTTCGAATCTCGGTATGATAGGCTACCTGGATAAAATGTTTTTCCGGGCTTTTGCCTTATCCTG
Organism: Mantis religiosa; assembly: GCA_030765055.1. Taxonomy (NCBI): domain Eukaryota; kingdom Metazoa; phylum Arthropoda; class Insecta; order Mantodea; family Mantidae; genus Mantis; species Mantis religiosa. Next base: position 384,709,772 of record CM060950.1, read on the forward strand.
AAAGACTCAGGTAACTGTAAGCTCTCTAAATCCTGGACTCGTTTAAGGATACTTTCACCCTTTTGAACGTCCGATTTTTTTTCTTTGTTTTAATTTTACGTCCTCCAACGTTAAGTCTTATCGGACGGTGAATGAAATGGGTGAAATGATGCTCAAATGTTTCCGGGGTACAGAGAGCTTAGAGCTACCCGACATTCGTCCGTAAGGATAAGGGAAATCCCCGGAAAAAACCTTATCCAGGTAACTCACTCTGACCGAGATTGGAACTCGAGACCTCTTGAACGTGAGGCAGACATGCTACCATCTACGCTACCGAGGCGGGCCCGTCCGATATTACTTAACGTTAGAGTACATAACATAAGAGCTTACGTGTTTACCTTGTTCGAGCGCGCGGCTTATCTGTTCGCAAGTTTGACTGCAAGACACCGATCTTCCGATAACCTTGGACCTAAGCGTTCAGTCACAACTATGTCTTGGTACTAGTAAAGTCATGAAATGAATTGTATGAAAAATACACATTACACTTGTGAAAGCGAGAGAACAAACCAAACAAAAGAAAGACTTTGCACTATGTAAGAAAAGTTGTTTATGTTCCTTTCTTAATTGTTTTTTTTTGGGGGGGGGTGGAGGGGTGTAAAACCAATGCGCTGAACATGAATATACCATTAGTTTTTCCCAAATGTCGATACTTCTTGAAATATCAATTTTTAATCTTTAATTAATGTTACCAATGATTTTAAAATTACGAAATTTGAATTTCGTAGTTGTTTAAGGTCATTAACGGTACATGGCACTGACGTTTTACATCAGTAAAAGTAGTATACATCGACATCCTTATCAACCCTCTTCACAGATATTCAATACATATGTATGTATTTTGCAAAATTAAGTCTTCTTGTTTGTGAATTTCAGTTGCAGTTCTGTGACTATATTGTTATCTTCTTAGCCAACCTCGGTAGCGTAGATGGTAGCGTGTCTGCCTCACGTTCAAGAGGTCCCGAGTTCGAATCTCGGTTAGGGTGAGTTACCTGGATAAGGCTTTTTCCGGGGTTTTCCCTTATCTTGAAAGACGAATGTCGGGTAGCTCTAAGCTCCATGGACCCCGGACTCATTTGAGCATCATTTCACCTACTTCATTCATCGTCCGATAGGACGTAAATTACAACAGAAATGTCTTCTTTAAATAAACCATGTCTGTATCCAGACGTTGTAAGTTATCTGCAGAAAAATTTGTTATATTTGTGGACATATAGAAATGAAACACAGGAAACATAAAACTGTGTTTTGGACAATATGTGTGATGCCTACGGAGCTTATTTCGGTGTACCATTTGGAAACCAAGATGTCGTATGGGCTCCTCATGTATGGTGTGGAAGTTGTAGATCTACCTTAGAGGGAGGCTACGTGAAACCTGAAATGGTGGGAGACCATGTAAAGGGCACAGTGCGTAGAGGGACCAAAGCGTAATAGAAAAGCCGTGTTCGTTGTCTGTTTTTGAATGAAAGTATTGTTGTATTGATTTGGAGTGTATTTCAGTATTATGTGCAATACAGTACAATACTTTATTCGTCACATTACACTTACATAGTTGAGCAGGTGCTCGTAAATTGGTGACTCGTCAAAATATTAAACCTAAACTTTAAGATCAGAAATAAGTCTACAATATTTACCATACAATATGTTACAAAGTATAATAAAGCAAGAGAATATTAATTATGTACAATATCTAGAGTATATAGTTTTCCTAAATTTGAACAGACACTAAGATACAATTGAGATCACAGTGCATCATCCATGTATTCCTGAAATGAATAGTACGCTTTGTTGGTGAATAAACTTTTGACTGTTTTCTTAAAAAGATTTTGGTTCTGGATTTCCCTAACTGTTTGTGGCAATTTATTATATATTTTATTCCCGATATGTTGTGGAATTTTCTCGAGCAGTGCTAACCTATGAGTAGGGTATTTTATATCTCTTTTTCCTCTTGTGTTATGACCATGATGTTGATTCTTTTGAAAACTGTTATAATTACTGTGTACATATAGAACTAGATTATGCATACAGAAAATGAAATGTATAGTGTTTAACGCCCGCTTTTACTACATATGGCACCGCAGGCGGTGACACTGATGATACATGAGATGAAGATGGAGCACTGGTGGAATGAGATGGCGGGGGAAACCGGAGGTCCCGGGGAAAAACCCGCCCCAGCGCCGTGACCACAAATCTCACTTTGCGGTCGCCTGAGATCGAACCCGGGCTGCCTTGGTGAGAGCCAAGCGGTCTAACCACTGAGCCACGGCGCGGCCTATACATATAGAGGCAATGTTGCGTCAAAATTCTTAATGTTTTAAAAAGTGGTCTGCAGGATGCCCTATAACTCGAATGTGTCATTATGCGTATGATTTTTCTTTTGAATCCGAAAAAGTCTGTCAGAGCCTGTTGCGTTTCCCCATAAAGTTATTCCATATGCAAGTAATGAGGGAAAGTAACTGTAATATACGATTTTTCTTGTATCTAAATTTGTAATCTGTGCCAAGCAGGACATGTTGAAACAGGCAGTATTTAATTTTTTTCTGTATAATTTAATTGTTTAGTCCATTTAAGGCGTTCATCTATAAATAACACTAAAAGTTTAGCTTGCTTTGAGGTAGCTGAAGTTAACGAGTTACTTTGTGTGTTTTCTACTGTAGTCTTAAAATGTACAATTTCAGTTTTAGTTTTATTGTACATTTTAAGACTACAGTAGAAACACACATATAAAATATATATAAACCTATAGAATCATTACAGAATGTACTATATATTAGTTTTCTCTTTATGTTTCTAAATACACGTGCAATTTTGGTTGTTTTTAAGAATTTTGAAGATTCGATTATTGTATTCAAAATATACACATTAAAACACTCATATATTCTTAATCAGCATTACCAAATTAAGCAATAAACACTAAAGAAATAGGATAAACAAAAACTCCGTCAATTTTGTTGCTCCATTTACACGCCTTAACTGCAATGGTCATATCGGCGGCCGTTATCCTTGGCACATACTGGCGATGGTGTTATCTCGTAAACGTTAATTTGGTGGTACTTTAGATTCTTTTAATCGTAAGGTCACGCACACATTCGCACTCTCGTTCATGCTTCCAGATTCTGAGGGAAGATGGTGAATCACCTTAGTTGGAGAAAAATCCACAGCCCCAGGAGAGAATCGAACCCGGGACCCCTCGCACAACATGCAGATGCTCTAGTGAGTGAGCTACGGGACCAAGACGTCAAATTTTGTTACGTAGTGCTTATAGTGAATCTAATAACTACGCGTTTTACCATCAACTCAGCCATTTGCAATAATTATATTGTAAACAAAGACGCTAAAACAGGAAGGCTGTCCGATATAACCACTACATATGAACATTTGCTCCAAATTCTGGTGTGGGGATGTTGCTAAAAAATATGCATTAAATTATTTCACAAAAATAACTGTCGATTTATGCAAGTAAGCAAAGATATAAGGGAGAACTGTAATGCCAGATTCCAGCATTCTGGGTCGTTCATGCGATGATTTTTAAAAACTCTGCATGAGAAAATGCTATCTTTGGTTTTGGCATCCTATAGAATATACGTTATTAAAACGACTAAAATTAATATATATCCAAAGGATAACATTTTTAGATGAAGTAGGCTACTGCAGTTCTTCCAAAGGTCGCTTTTTACTTGTTTGTTTTAGGAAGTAGAAGCGGCTATTACGCAACATAGTACCTATTTATTTAGCTAGCAAAATTTCTATTACTTGCCTAAGAGCCATGATAATGTGCTTTGCACGACGGCGATAAACTGGCGGTCATAACAATGTTTATGGAGCGGCAAATGTTACAAGAAACCACAGAAAGGTTTTAAAATACCCGCCACTCGCTTATTACCATAAACTCGTTTATAGGCTTTCTTGACAAAGGGGTTAAAGTCTGCGTCTTTTGTGAAGCGAGAGCCAACCTTCTTCAGCAAATGCTTAAATATTGGTTTATTAGCTGAGTCTTAAAAAGTCTGCTGTGTAATCACTAAGGATCTTGCGTAAATATTTTTTTTCTGCAAACATGTAAATGCCTACAAAAAGGGGAAAAACTCTGAATAAAGGATCATGGGCATAAATATAAAACCTTGTCACATAAAAATATATATTTTGAAGAAAATATATGTAAATACGTCTTTTCATATAGTCTTTCATAAATACATAATTCAGAGTTAATCTCTAATTACAAGACCTACAAAATAAATTTATTCAAATTGGCACAAAACCTCCTTGCTTTGTAAGTGTAACAGTATTTTTTAGTAATGTTCGAAGGAATAATAAATATATAAAAATGTATGTAGTTGTGTGATTGGCCGAAGTAGTAGTGGTATCACGTGGTGTGATGACGTGTCAGTGAATCGGCCAATCACAAAATAAAGTGGGAATCACTATGGGGACAAGAAAATCAATAATCTAGAAAAGTGTTAGAATCTTGTGTCTTGCTGGAGAACGAGGAAAGACGTTACGATGATTATAAAATCTCCAAGAAAATTATATATCATTTTGTCTTAATCTGTGAATCTATCATTTGGCGCTAGCCAGTATTACTTTTGATAGAAGAAAAACAAAATTGATTAAATTAACTATATTCGAGTAACTGCGCCGTTATTGCTGTCTTATGGGAGAAACATGGCGACTAGCATAGAAAGAGCGATGGAAAATCATGATTCTGGAGTGAAAGAAAGTATTATACCGACCGCCATAATGATGAACGAAAATAAAAATCCCGTTACAAATGGCGCAGCAACGTGTGGGGCTCGAATAGGATAAAGAAGAGGAGATCGTGCATCGTGCAGCTCCGTGGGAATTTAAAAGGAAAGAAGAAAGAAGAGAGAAGAAAGAAGAAAACGAGAACTGGTTTAAGTGAGTGAAATTTAAAAAAAAAAAAAAAAAAAAAAAAAAAAAAAAAAAAAAAATAATAATAGTAGTAGTAGATTTATGTTGTTAAGAAATCAGAAAATAGTTAAAAAGATGGCGAGTAGAAAAGAAATAATAGTGGAAGGAGAAGTTACTGATAGTGTAGGAATGAATAGGGAGGATGCAAGATTAAGCATAGATAATGAGTCAATGTTGGAAAGAATAACAAGAATGTTAAGTAATTTAGATTCTAAAATAGAACAAAATGCAAATGATTTAAAATCAGAAATGAGTAATTTAGATTCTAAAATAGAACAAAATGCAAATGATGTAAAATCAGAAATAAGTAATTTAGATTCTAAAATAGAACAAAATGCAAATGATTTAAAATCAGAAATGAGTAATTTAGATTCTAAAATAGAACAAAATGCAAATGATGTAAAATCAGAAATAAGTAATTTAGATTCTAAAATAGAACAAAATGCAAATGATTTAAAATCAGAAATGAGTAATTTAGATTCTAAAATAGAACAAAATGCAAAGAATTTAGATTTTAGAATGAGAGATGTAAAATCAGAAATAGGAGATGTTAAATCTGAAATGAGTAATTTAGATTCTAGAATGAAAGATGTAAAATCAGAAATGAGTAATTTAGATTCTAAAATAGAACAAAATGTAAATGATTTAACTAAGAAAATGAATGATTTAGATGTAGGAGTAAGACAGGAACTAGCACAAAATGTGAGTAACTTAGAAATTAATTTATTACAGAAGCTAAAACAGGAATTAAAATCTGAAATTTCACAGGAGATTAGAGAAGGGAGAAAAGAGTGTAGGGATAATATGGAAAGGCTCATGCAGATCATAGAGATTAATAAGGATGAGAATAGAAAGGAAGTCAATGAGTTGAGAGAGATAATTCAGGAAACTAGGTTAGGTCAGGACATTGTGAAACAAGAAATAAGAATGGAATTAAACAAAGAGTTAGAAACATTTAGGATACAACAGGCAGAAATAACACAAAAACAAAGAGAAGAATTAGGAGATAAAGTAGAACAAAGAATCCAGGTAATTTGTTCTGAAATGCAATTACAACATGATGAAAGTAAGATACACCAAGAGGAAATAAAGTTACAAATTGATGAGATAAGTAAAGCAAAAGAAGAAGTAATTTTGCAAATTAAAGAGGTAAAAGAACATTTTGAAAAAGAAAAGGATAACTTAGGAAAACTGACACAAGTTGTAATTGCATTACAGGCTAGAAAAGTAAATAACGGGAAAGAAATGTCTAGAATTACAAATATAAACGATTGTGACTTACCAGGTGAATTAAGCAATCATCAGAAGTCTAGTGATGTAGTAAGTGAATGTAGTGATTTTGTGAGTCCAGATAATGATATTAACTATCACAGAAACACACAAAACATGTCCTCACACACACAACTCCACAGTCTAGGTCAAAATGAATGTGTACATTATTCACTAAATGATATTAGTCCACCAAGTTTTGATGAGGAATCAGGTGATAATCCAAAAGTATTTCTTAGGGAATTGGAAGAATATTTCCGTATTAAGAGAATTCCCAATGAATTTCGGATGGTAATAGTAAAACGCTGTTTGAAGAAAAGTGCTCTTGAGTGGTTAAGGTTAACTTTGGCTTCACATGAAACATACAGTACTTTCAGAAATCTGTTTATAAATAGATTTTGGGGACCTGAGAGACAAAGAAGAATAAAAGTTGAGTTAGCAACGGGTAGGTTTGAGTTTAAAAAAGGGATTTCTATGACTGAATATTTCTTAAAATTAGCAAACAAAAGTAAGTTGATCAATCCCGAAATTTCTGAGACAGAAATTGTCAACATGCTAATACGTCATTATCCACCACATATCAGAAATCATTTAATTGTGGCTAAGCCTATCGATTTCTCTGATATGATTGAATTATTATCCGAATTTGAAGCACATAACCTCATTAATGATACTACATCCTGTGATGGTAACTATAATAACGTCCATATTGAGCGAGGAAGAAATCGACAGGAATCACAACCTACAAATAATAGGAATAATAGGACGAGTTTAAATTGGGGCGGGGCACCCGTGAGAAATCAAAGATTTGAAGGAAGAGGTTATGATCCTAGACGAACTTATGAATCTGTAATTCCCGGAACAGGAAAGGGAGTTCAAAATAATGTGCAAAGGAATTATCATAACAATCAGTCGACGAGAATTGGAAGAAATGATCAAATAAACCATGTAAGGTTTTATCGAGGAAATAATCAGCGAATAAGTAATTTTAATAGGGGTAGAGGTACTAGTTTATTTAGTGCAAATCAAAGAGATTTTAGGGGTGTGAGATTTGAAAGAAGTAATCAAAATGAAATAGTCGAAAATACACAAAGCACAGAGAATGATGCGAATATAAACGATAGCACCAACCTAACCAACAATGAAAGTAATAATTAAGGGCCGAATAGGTGAATGGAATTTCAATTTCATTGCGTTGGTAATTCCACATTTGGCAAGAGATGTAATTGTGGGTAATGATTTATTATATGAATGGCAAAGTGTATTGAATTTCGAAATGCATGAAATGAAGGTTAAGACAGAAAATGATTTATTAGTAATAAAATTATTGGAAGAAGATGGAAGAAAAGAAGTGAATATGGATAATATAAATAATGAAAGGTTTTTTGTGGAAGATATACTTTTGCAAGAAAATGGTAATATTGAATACGAGGAAAATGAAAATTGTGGGAAGAGTTTAATTATTGATGGATTGCAAAATAATGTAACTGACCTTGAAAAGCATTGTTGCCAATTATATACAATACAAGATAAGTACGGCGGAAGCCAAGTGGAGGAAGAAATAGAATTCCAGAGAATATTACAGGTAAAGTTAGAAAACACATACAATTTCGACCAAGCGAGAAAAGAACAGTTGAAATTGTGTATATTAAAGAATAGAAAAGCCTTTAGTTCAAAACCTGGACTGTGTAACAAATACACACACACATTTAAAGTGAATGATACTGATCCCTATACACATAAAAGCCTTGACAGTAATTGAAACAATATTGAATATATACTATGTGTGTGTTAAATAAAACATTGTTAAACATCAATATATTGTTGTATTTTAATTAATGTTAATTTATTGTTGTGTTTTATGTTTGTGTAATAATGTGAAATTGTTGTTAAATGTTCATTTATTATATTTTATCCAATGTAGGTATATTATTATATTTTATGTATGTTGTATTGATGTTGTGTAATATTGGTGTAAACAAAATTGTTAATTGGGGCTGTTCTTCGAAATATATGGAAACAGATTGTTAATTGTTAATTCCTTTATTTGGTTATTTTCCATATATTTCGAAGAAGGGCATTTGTAACAGTATTTTTTAGTAATGTTCGAAGGAATAATAAATATATAAAAATGTATGTAGTTGTGTGATTGGCCGAAGTAGTAGTGGTATCACGTGGTGTGATGACGTGTCAGTGAATCGGCCAATCACAAAATAAAGTGGGAATCACTATGGGGACAAGAAAATCAATAATCTAGAAAAGTGTTAGAATCTTGTGTCTTGCTGGAGAACGAGGAAGTTGACTTAAGATGTTACGATCATTATAATTGTAAAGAAAAATTAATAAGATTCGAAAAGTGTTATTCAATATTTATAATATAAAAGAGTGAATCGTAGTTTATATTATATAATTAAATAATATATAACAAAATTGGACTCATCTAAACTTTATTTTCACCAAAAATCCGCGTCCACACCTTAGAAAGATCTCATGACTCTTATTAGATTAAAACATGACTTGGATATTACAAAGAAGTTGGCGTGATTCTTATTGGAAGAAGAAGATCATAAATTAAAATCCCGTTACATAAGAGACCGCTCTTTCAAGAACTGGGTATTCCTCCCATAGAGCAATATCTAGATCAGGCTACTGTCCAAATTATTCTGTAACAAACTAATATCTCTCGAGATCAGGAGAAAAAAAAAACGACAAAGAACAAGATTAAAGAGAAAATTGCCTCAAGTGATATCTAAAACTACTGTTTACATACGTTGTTGATTTTAAACTTCATTAATAAAAATGAAAAAGCAGTTAATTATTTGAAACAGTTCAGCAGTTACCATTTTTAAAGGACCCTCAAAACACCCTGTCAGGAAGGCAAAACTGTCAAAATAAAGCCCGGGCCAGAATGAGTTAAACAAATTCTTCACTTCTGGTGTAGCAAGATTTTGTCTCTACAGTTTACCAGATATCCAAAAGTGATTGAGAATGGAGTGGACTTCTGAGGACATTCCCAGAAAATTAAAGATATACATTTTATTGTCAGGAACATATCTTAAATATCTGATCGTTTAATCAAAATAGTTTTGATTGTTTTTAGAAAGTAAACATTTTTTTAAAATATTCCATATGAAGGATAAATTGGGAGTTTTTTTTTTTTTTTTTTTTTTTTAATTTTTGTACATCGTGTCTGCAATATTTTGAAGCTTATTTACCAGGTTTGCTATTTTATCGAATGTTGGTTTTTAAGTTTTGCTGTTGACAACACAGACCTTTCTCAGGGTTCTGGGGCTTTTACATGATACATTTGTGCGGTATAGATAAAAAGAAGACCTCCAAATTTTATTAGAATGGCGGAGAAAGTGATGAGTGTACCGCTAGGTAAAGGAGCAGACAGGTAGAGGTGATTGACAAATGTTAAGACCCTTGTCCAGGGTATTAGTGTCATAAACTATATACCTGCAGTACATACTCAGAGCGTGGGAAAAGCAGGTTTATTGCAGGACATTTCCGGTATCTACGTACCCGCGCACTTCGGCATTTCACTATAAATATATTTGACATTCCCTTTCATTGTTGCTCTACACATGTGTTACACTATTATTAACAAAAGCCTATCAACTTCACGACAAACATCGTACAGTAGACTTTAAGTGATAGTCAAATGTTTCACAGTCAGTTGTTTCATGGTTAGAGCTCCGATTTATACGCACTATAAATCGGCTAAATATGCTCTGAAAACTTTATAATTTACAGTTAAAATAAAGTACATTATTTCAACTTTCGTATATTTATTAATCTTGCAACAATCAAATAGTAAATTCTTAGACACGGGCAGTAATTAATATTTATTGGTCTCTCAGTTTATCTTAATATTAGTCGCGT